>CM076578.1:224196110-224350375 GCA_034641835.2 Pinus albicaulis
GAATAATAAGTAGAAGAAATAATATTAAACACTGCAGTAGGATTTCAATTTAGAAATTTTCACAGGGATAGTTATCACTAGGAATGTGTGAGGCTTGATCGAGCCTAGATACCCTTTTAGAAGTTTAATTCCCCCAAAGAGTCTTCCACTCCTCAGCCCCTCCCCATGAGGCTTAAAATTGTGACCCAGTGGGAACTAAACTCCACGTAAACCAATTGGTCTACACCTCATGGGTAGACATGGAAATGGTTAATTGAAGGGATCTTTTCGTGAACTTTCTAATGTTTTTTAATAGGTTTTCCAATATCTTATCCCTTGAAAAGGATAAATTTTCCATCTACTGAATAATTAGAAGAGAAGTAACATTATTTTCTTTAGCTATAAAGAGACCTTGCAGAATACCATAGCCTTCTTCATGATTATTTGTCATATTTTATAATCGCCATGACTGTCAATACTTTAGTTCCATCAGGGCCATAGAGTGTCCCTCTTCCCTCTTGCCACCCTTGTATTCCTTTTTGAAGGCTTCCCAAGAGGGGAAGTTTCCATTTTTCTTGCGATACATTTTGTAGCAGCCCTGGAGAAAATTTGATTTCCTTTGGAAGGGAGAGCTTTGAAAGCCAAGAAAATTCTAGGGGATCCAAAACTTGGGGAGAAGCTATTGTGAAAGGGCTTTGGGCCTAGAAGTAGTAGAAAAAATGCAAATATTTCATGTTTTTAAATTAGGGAATCACTTGAGTATTGCTAAAAATACTTTCATTCCTTGCTAATTAGAATTTCCAATAAATTAACTTGGTTAAGGCTTCCCAAACTTGTTTAAAAAAGGTTTTTGAATGAACTAACATGAGTATTGCAATGCCCGAGAATAAAAGAGATATTGAAGAGAACACAACCATATTAGTCATTTTGTCAAATGTGCAAGAGTTATGATCCATCATACGAAGGCTATGGATGCATGCATAAGCATGCATGCCTACATTGAGTCATATAGCTTTCTTATTGTGCCTACGTCCTTGGGTTTAAGGAAATTTTTCAGGCCCGGAGAGCCAGGGCCACTACCCAAGCCAATTCTGAAGTTCAAGAATTAAATAAAACAATGAAACAATGATGTATTTGAAAAAACCATGACAAGTCCTAGAGCGGATTCTAGCCATGATAGGAATTTGGTCAAACACACACATGATGCTACTGCTAAAATTGAAGCGTTAAGGTGATGTGTTTATTCTTTTATAAGAGACATAAAAATATTGTTAATGTATATTCCCTCTAATAAATTGTGTTATTCCAGGTCTTCAATCAAGTGTAAAATATTATTACGTGTGTGGCATGTTCGTCGTGCATGGTTGAAGAATGTTGGAAATAAAGTCCAAGGAAGGGAAAACCAAATCCACATTTTTCATTCTTTAGGAGAAATCATGCACACATGTGAAGATGATGAATCTGTAAAAAAGACAGTTGAAAGGTTCCTTGAAAGATTCAGGGACCAACCAAGGTTTTTGGAATATTTTAAAACAACTTGGTTAGCCAACAACAAAATATGTAAGTTTCTCGTAAGTGGCTTTAATGACTCTATTTTTCATGTCATATGTATTATTAATTCATGGCTAGTAAATTTCTTTCTATAGATATGTGGGCAAAAGGATACAGAAATTTTCCACATTCCAAGCAGGATAAAAATAATGCCATTGAATCTTATCATCGGCATATCAAGGAAAGGTACCTAAGCGAAAAGAATAATGCATGTCATAGACGTGTCGATTGGTTAATATGTGTGTTGTTGACAAAGGTTGTATTATATTACAATCATATGCAACATTTAAAAGAAGTTGGTTTTGTACGGCCTAGAAAAATTGAGGAACAATTGAATTCATCCAAGTGTAGAGCTAGCAAAATCCCAAATGAAGATTGCGTGCCTGATGAAAAGAGTAACAATGGTTATTGGGTTTGTAGCCAAAATAAGGACACACGTGATATTTGGTACAATGTCATCTGTAAAGGTTCCAATCTACACTTATGTAATTGCCATTGGGCCTTGAATGGAAATGTTGTAAACATGTACTGAAAGTTGAGATGTTGGTGAGCAACATTACTTTGGGTGAAAATGTACTACCTAATATCACTAATCCTACTACAGAATGGCCTAAAATTTTATTTGATTTGAATGAAACACATATATTGGGCCTAGAAATCCAAACAGAGCTTTCGCCATGATTTGATTCTCCTCCAAATATAAATTATTATAATGAAACAATCATTGATAATGTTCAATCAACCAATGTACGATTAGATAGTGCATTATTTGAAGATGATGAGATGAAATGTGTTAACTCATCAACTCATGAGAAATTGAGATCCATAATACCTACAAATTTGGAGCAAGCAAATGCATTGAACAGTTTGGTAGACAAAGCATGTCAAGAATACAATATAATTTTTTTCAATACTATAACTCCATCAAATATCACTACTAAAAGAAAACATATTTTCTTGATCCCAGTCAAAAAGAAAAGGCAATGTGGGCGCAAGTCAAAATCAGGGAAAGATAAACCACATTTTGAAAAGGTTGGACAAGTTCATTTAAAAAAAATAAACATGGATGAGCAACTGGAGTTATCTTCTCAACACCAAAGAAGTGTGGGCCACATACCTGAGTTAGTGCAAGATTCTATTATACAGAAAAATGGTATGGAAATTTTATGGCATGCATTGTTTTATGTGAAATATGATATATTGTCATTTTCGATGCATTTTCATAACTATATGAAATTTTTTATTGTTACAGTCGAGGGACCCACATCTCACAACGTTCCAGCTTGTCGACTTTAATTATTTGATGAGCATGTTGGTGAAAACAACTATAGCAGGTTGAACACTGCTCCAGTCATTAGCATCCCAATTTCCTCCCTGAGGGTGCTTCCTCCTATTGTACAACCAGTGGGGATTTATTGTCGCCCACACCGACCACCTTTCTCCATCATAAATTCTCCCATGCCTATAACCACCTCCCCAAACCCTTCCAAATTCCCACCCCTACCATTTATTCATCCACCCTTGAAATTCCAATTTCACCCCCTAGGGTGATCCCTCGGCCTAGGGTGATTCCCACTATCGTACAACCAGTGGGGGTGTATCACCGCCTACACACACTACCTTTTTCCGATTTCACTTCCACTATGCCTTTATCCATCACCCATGAACCATGTCTATATCCATCACCAATAGCTCCACCATCTGCTGAGGAAGGACAATCTTCTCCATTGCCTTAGATCTTCATGTTGAGAATGAGTAGTTGATCAAAATCTTGTCATGAATTAACGGAAATTGATTCTATGCATTTTGGATTTTACAACTAATTGGTTATTTAATTTTTGCAGCAATATCATTTTTGAAATGCACTTGAGAGTGCCAAGTGTGGCGAGGGTGATGTATAGACCCAATTTATAAATCAGTCATGATGTCATTTTTCCATTATTTCATTTATGGGCGCGACCTTCCATTATCTATGTTGGTAATACCATGGGCCATGGTCCCATTTTGTAAAATAGAAAAATGTATAACTAGACCAATTTGGAATACAAGTACAAGAATGTGAACTTGTGTACATGACAATGTCTTCGTTGGCTTTTAAATTCATGATGTGGATTTAATGTTATATTCTATCAATGTTACATTACTTTTGATGAATGTAGTGAGAATGGATTTATTTGTTTCATTTACAAATTATCAATTTTGCAAGTTAAGTTACTTTTAAATTTATATATTTCTCAATGTTGCATGCATGGACAACCATATCAAGACCCTCTAACAAAGGACATAGAGGAGAATGAAGCACTCTCAAGATAATGATATTGATAGCCATTTAATTTTCGAACCCCAATTTAAATAACACAGAGTCCATAAAGAAAAATAACACAAAAAATCATATGAAGTATACAATATTCATACCAAGTATCATAAAGGGATTTTACATAGCCAGAGGATGCATAGGAATAATATATGCATTATAGAAAACATTATAAAATGGGAAGGCTAGCAAGAAATAAGTTAAACCCAATAACTCACAGTCTTACATCAAACTGAGGGATGGAGCAGCTATAAAAAAATTAAAACACAGTATATAAGCTTAACAATATGCATATAACGTGAAAAGATGTTGTTCGAGCTTAAGCTCTCAAATTTCTTGTAACCATCAAAACTAATAAACATATATGAAGAACTCATATACAATTTTTATAAACTGATTTACAATGTCCAAACACGAATCAAAACCCAAAACATTCCTCCACAAGTGCAAGAAATTATAAGTGTATAATTACATTCATTGTTCGATCGGTGGCCATAATTAAATTTGGAACCCCAGACTCGAGCATAGTCTCAGTATTTCGCCATGTAACAAATCTATCTTAAACCTTACACAGAAGACCCAAGCGGTACGAAAGTAGGGCCTTAGCTAGAAATAATACCATGACATGTCTGGACAAAAGGGTCAACGTACCTGTGCTAGAGAAACGAAAGAATTCTTGAGTGATGTAACATAAACCTTGGGACGAGAGAAACCATTTTGAGAAGTGGAACTCATACCTAGCCGAGCTTGCAAGAAAGAACACAAGTCAAGAATTAGTGTTTGATAGCTTGAACCAATCCAAAGTGACAGAAAACCACAAGCGTAGCTAGAGTTTACCTCTAGATGCCGAGAGGGAGAAACCCTCACATCGTTCTGTCAATTTGTAGAACAAATTGAATACTTTGTGAAAACCATAAAATTAAAGGTTGGAACCCAAAAGGAACATGGTAGGTATGCAATGTGTACCCCGACGAGGAATCGTAAGCATATTCGAGAGTCACCGCAGCATGAAATAATCCAATTTTGGAAATAACATCTAGGTGAGAACCCATAAAAATTACTGCTAAAATAAAAAACAAGAAAACAATTCAAAAAGTATTTTATGTGAGATTTAGTATACCTGTAACCGTGTAATGGAATAGCTGTGTTGACCCTGTCTGGAGGGTACTTATGGAGCATTGTGACATCAAACCACAGTGTAAACCCTGCCTCAAGCCTAGAGGCCATCACCTTAACCCTAGGTATCACTAGTTGCAGAGGGTTGAGCGCCAAAGTTCATCGGAGCAAATGAGTTAGAAAGAATGTGTGAAAGGCAAGCGATTACAGAGGTAAAACCCTAGAATGGAATCTCCACCGTTGATTTACAACTTGAGAGAAACATCATGGATCAAACCCGGATCCCCAGGTGAGTCTGACAGGTGTAGGGTGAATGCTTTCACAATCCAGATCTAGAAGATTCATACAGTGGTACATAGAGCAGCAAGTCTGGTTTCCAACCCAGACATGTACCATAAGATAAGGTGTAGATAATGATAATCCCTTAGATATGAGTGGTACGCTATAAAATTGACAACTCCCATAAGTTCTCAATAAATGTTATACTCATGCTTCCTATGTAATAAGTTGAAGGTTTAAACCTTCACATATGGATTATATGCAAAATTAAATATGTGATACGTAATCAAAATTTTTTAATATAGTACTTACCCTTTGTCTTATCAAGTTGTGTTATAGTTAATAATATTTTTTAAAATTTTGGTGATGATGCATGTTACAATAAAGTTTCAAATCAATGACTAGATTCATGTGTAAGCACATGACTCCAAGAAACTTTCAGTAAAGGACATAAAGAAAGAAACATATAGATGATGAAACAACTTACTTGACATTTAAAACATGTTTAATTAATAATAAAAATTTAGAAACATTTTTTTTCAAAGTTAGAATGTGACATGGTTCTCATAGCCTCATATATATTCAAACTTGACACTTCTCAATTAATCTAAATTTTAACAAACATCACACATAATTAATGGATAATTTAGTGTACAACGCTATAAAGATATATGATTTAGTCAAACTCTATTTAATTTTAATAACCAGTGTCTAAAAATTTTGTAACTTCGTCATCTATTCCACTTCGTACCAATCTTTGAATATATAGTAGTTATTGTTAAAGATGTTGCAAAATCAATGTTCCAAGAACAATTTAACATGCATTGTATATATATTTTTGTAAAACCCTTAAAAATGAAAATAGATCTAAATTTACTAAATAACATCTCAAGAATTATATTTTTATTTTTGTTTGCTATTACATGTGTCATATTATCTTACCCTTCATTGGCATTAAAATATCAATAAATTATAATGTCCTTGAGATATATAAATTAAATATAAACAATAAAAGTTAATTAATTCTAAAAAGAAATATAAATTATAAAATTTGTACATTGTAATAACCATATATTATAAATCTGCTATATATTTTTTCACATTGCAGAGTTATATACAAACCCTACCTAAAATAATTATAAAACAAGTGTAATATGCAACATTGTTGCTTACTACCCACACTCAAAACCCTAGACATGAGATGCCCCACAAACTAATGACCATAAGTCAAGAGATGCCACCATTAATGGAACCCTTAAAGTTATTTCCATTACATTTTTTTTCATGTAAACATTTGATTATTACTTCAAAACGTTTAAACATAGATGGTGGTATTAGTTGGGTGAGGTGCATATTGTGTGTAAATTTGAATATTTTAGTATCTCTATTTAGATATTTTATTATTTATATTCTTGATTGATAACTTATGAAGAATTTTTCAAAAGTATGCAACCTAACCTTCTTCATACTCAATTAATTCATAAAACCTCTTTCATAAAGGAAAATCTGCTATGTTTAGCATTTACTATTCTTTCATATGAGAAGTGATTTAATTTACTTACTATATATGATTTCTTATTTTCTGTTCAAAAATATTTAATCACATTTTTTATATTAATATTTTATAATTTTTTGTTAGGTATTGTGTGTTTTAGGAGCACTCGTAAGCCTATCCTATTACTTGAGTAACCAATATTAAGGAAAGTTTAAGCCTTCAAAATCACCTCAGATCATAATTGGCTTGAACCACATGAACCCTTAACATGACTGTATTTTTATCCATAGGGTTCAAACTAGTAACTTTTTCACCATAGAGTGTCTTAACTAGATACCTTGGCACTATCTATTCTACACCCATTAACATATAAATGACCATTCTAATTAATTAAATATTCTTTTTTTTTAATATAATAATTTTATATTATACTACTCTATCATTATTTTTATGAAATTATTTTACTATAAATTTATTTTTACATATTACACTTATTTTATATTTGATAATTTATTTTAAAACTCCATAAAATAAAAAAACGACTTACATTTTAAAATAATTTTTTTTTTTTAATTTTAAAATATCTAATTTAATGTTTATATTATTCAAAATTTTAATAAACCTTATTTGAAAGTCATAAAGGTTTTTTTTTTTACCAAACAAAAATAATATAACCTACTCTCCGCCTATAGATGTCCAAGGATCTCCGCCTTCCGATTGTACGTCAGTGCCTCGAGACTTGAGAGTCATTCGTACTAAACAACTGGAAGCTTTGGTTTGCATGGCATGGCACATGACAATGGAGCATGGCATTGATGTGGAACAAGCATTAATGGGCGAATATCATAGAAAATAAGGCTTTCCCTTACTTCTACTATGGTTTTATAAACTAGGGGTTTTATAAACTTAAAATTGGGTTCTATTAATTTAAAATTGATATTGTTAAAGAAATTGATATTACTATAAAATTGGTTTGGTGGATTTCAAAAGTTAGATTTTGTCTATTTGTAAATTTTCACTT
The DNA here is from genome assembly GCA_034641835.2 of Pinus albicaulis. Taxonomy (NCBI): domain Eukaryota; kingdom Viridiplantae; phylum Streptophyta; class Pinopsida; order Pinales; family Pinaceae; genus Pinus; species Pinus albicaulis. The sequence goes on from CM076578.1 coordinate 224,203,866, forward strand.
TTTAAGTCTATTTGTAAATTTTCACTTTTTAGTTGTATTGACTTCTCTGTTTGGGCTTATAGTTGTGCATGAATAACGTAATTTTGTATTGGATTTTGGTATTTGATTTTCTATCTGGTTAGTTATAAAGGTATAGGAAGATTCTAAATTTTCCAAATTTTCATTACCTTGAAAGTGCATATTCTTATATTTAGTTTTGTTAGATTTTCAAAATTATATATTTTTGGTCTTCCAAATTTTACCTAAATGCATGGTTAAGATTTTTAGAATTGAAAATTTATGTATTTCATTTGGTGATTTTGTATGATATTATACATATCTTAATTGAGTTGTATTTAATTTAATTTGTGGACTTGGGTGAATAATAACAAGTATCTTAATCAAAGTAAGAGGTCTAGTCATATTGGCACAATGAATGGTTGTGTTACCTAAATACGTTGTTAGGTCTTTTATAATTGAAAATTTATGTATTTCATTCGGTGATTTTGTATGATATTATACATATCTTAATTGAGTTGTATTTAATTTAATTTTTTGACTTGGGTGAATAATAACAAGTATTGTAATCAAAGTACCAGGTCTTGTCATATTGACACATTGAGTGGTTGTGTTGCATGTCTCAGCTAAGAATTAATCAAACCAATTTTGCACTGTCTTTTGCTGTTAATTTTGGACATTCCAATTTTAAAAATAAAAATATATATTTATAAATAATATATTAAGCAATATATAATTAAATATTTATTTAAAATTATTTATTTATATGTTAAAGGTATGGTTGAAGTTGTTAATGTTTTTTTAAAACTGAAATTTTCATTAATAAATATTCAACCTAATATTGTTTTCTTTAATAAATATAGTTTGGGTTTTGGAATTATATTTATATTTATATTGACAAATTTGTTTTTTATTTATTCATTGCCATTTAAATTTATTGATTCTATTCATGTACAAATATGATAGGAAAATATGTGTTTTCTTAAGATGATGAGTAGGTTGATTTCAAGATTCTTTTCATCCAAGTATTATTAACCTTTTATATGGTTTCTTTAAAATTTTATTTGATTATTTATTTTTTAATTTCAATTATTTCATCCTATAATAATACAATCACTAAGCATTTCTCTATATATATAAATGAAGCTTAATATTCATCTTAACTAGTTGTAAAACTTAATAGTTACTCTGAGTTCTAAGGACCTTTAAATTTGCATTTTTTGAAGTCTCTTATGATTTATAATTTAATAGTGTGAATTTTGTCCTTCATATGGATGGTTTCACTAGATTGTTGTAATCTAGGTTAAAACTTGAATTCTTAAAAAACTTTATTTCTGTAAGTTTTTTCCATTGTGTTTAAGTTATTTTTTCTTTTTTTTCTTTTCTATTTTTTATACATGGAACTTATATTTTAACCATGAGATTTTAAAAACCCATGAGATTTGCACCACTTTTTATTTTTTGAACTGAAACTTGTATTTTAACCATGAGATTTTAAAAAACCATGAAATTGGCACCTTTGCTTGAAGATGCAGCTCTAAATTTCGATTTCTAGAAATTTGTGATAAGTAGGGGCTTGTTATAATGCATGAGTTATGATTTGTAGCAATTACACATGGATACGGTGACTATGTTCATTACAAAAAAATTCATGGAAACGTTGTATTGAAGGTTCGGTACACAGTTGCAAGCAACTTGCAAAATATTGTGTTCAAGTTGCATCCATTTGTTGATACTCTTCCTATTAAATGTGAGGGATCATCCATGAAATATTCTTCAAGGAGTTTTTATGTTACAAGGTTGCATACAATTCCCCTAATATGTCAAATTTATGGAGGCAATACTTAATATTCCTCCAAGTACACTTGAATGTAGGAGAGGTTTCTCAAGACAAAACATAATAAAGGATTTTTGAAATAACATAAATGTGAGAGAGGATTCTCAAGAAAATATAATAAAGGATGTCAAAATAACAGAAATGTGAGAAAGTATTCTCAAGACAAAAAATAATAAAGGACGTCGGAATAACAAAAATATGGTTAGTTGCATTGGATGCCTTGATGTGAGTGTCCCTAACTGGGGTTGATTCAACGATGGTGGAATGGGATAGGGTATAGAAAGATGTCAAAGAAATAAGATTCTTAAATATTGAAAGTTTTTTTTTTTATATTTATGTTTTTAATGATGTTGTGTTTTGACAATTACCTCTTTTGGTAAAACTATACAAAATTTAGGTAGCGTACATGATGATATGAAATGTACATTTTGAACATTCACATAGTTTATGCATATTATGTTTGAAACTTATTTTACAAATATTGTTCTTTTAATGAGATTGGCATTGAAGTGACTTAAATGGAAAACACGGTATGTGTATTTCTATTTCTGTTAAGTTAACTTTTATTGTTTAATTTAGTTGCAATGATATCTGTATTTACTATTTTCATGTGAGAGTATTTATGAATATAATTTGCAGAACTTAGATGAAACCGATAAAAATAAATACTAAAAGTCATATAAAAGACAGTTTAAACATAAAAGCATCATAATTGTTTTAGCAATGGATAAGATACCTATCAAATTTAACCCTTGGCCCAACCCATATTAATATTTATGAGGATAATTAAATATACTTTGCTTCCTATCTAATAATATAGAAATCTTCATTGGCTTTTCCTAACCCACATTCACATTACAACTCGTCCAACTCCTAAAACACTTTAGATGGCCCCATTTTTCTAAGGAAAAAAATAATGACCCATTAATTAGCCCGACTTCTTCGCTACGTCTCTCGGAAATTTTTCATCAGATTTATACTTCTTCAAGTACTGTGTACATAAAAGTATGATATTTTTACATTTACATTAACATCATTATGTATCCATTTTAGGTACTCCATTTTCAAATATGCATGATGAGTTGACATCATAAAGTTGACATCCAAGCATATAGGTTTGTTTTACCAAAATCAAACCTATGGATAAGTATGCTTTCCCTAAGTGTGATGGTCGCACTTAAAACAATATAAATAAAGATATTTGACCTTTTCCTTAAAATGAATAGATAAGGGAATAAAACCTACTTGTAATTTTTTCAATTTTCCTCACCTCCCTTCGTCGTCCCATCGCTCTCAATCGAGCTGAACTCACTTGATTGGTACTTGCAAGGGAAAACAGAAGATAGAAAATGACATAAAGGAAAATGAGCTACTCATGTTAAACAAATTGAATCAATTTAATTTGAAAATACACATATTACATCGTTGAAACATGCATTAGGAAAGGAACAAATACCTTTATTATGAAGTAGAAGGGGAAGTTACAACCAGTAGGATCGATTCGATTTCACTCACTCCAGCTTCAATCCCATCATCATCACACCTACATCATCACTCTAGTAGCATAAAATTACATACACAATACCTTCAAGAGATGTGATCTCACCAACATAACCCTACTTAATACAAATTCTTGCTCTCTTGTGCACTATGAATAGTGCTCTATTTATAAGTAGATGGAGGTAGTTTGACATTAATGAAACATTCAATGGCTTTTCCAAAAATGGATGAAGAGTTTTCGTTGTTCATGAGAATAGGAGGATAAGAGGTTTAATGGCTCCATGGTACCCATATTCGAAGCTATCAGATGAGGTTAAAGCTAGAACAACTTCTAGAAGCCACTAGAGGTTGGGAATATTCCCAGAATCCAATGAAAAATTCACTTCGAGTCGACCAACACACTCTAAAGTGGGCCTAGATCCTCTGAAACGCATCCTTGCATGGAAGTAGATGCTCTGCAATTAATTTACTGCAATCTAGGGGTGTGTTTATGGCTCAATGGGGCACTTCAACTGGCATCTAAGAAGTGAAACTTTCATGAAGGAAAAACATCAATGGAATGACTTTTTCAGAGCATGTAGCAACTAATTTAGAGTATGATAGACCCTTATGGATACTAATTTGTGTTTTGGGATGATGCCCAAATTGACCTATAACAAATGCCCCCTAAAGCATGAAGTCAAAAGTGATAACACTGATTTATTTGCTTTACGTTGTGATGAGTATGATCTGAAACAGATGGTGACCTACATCAATTACAATACCCTACATCATGATATCTTTTCACCTTGGACATAAATTGCTGAGGGAGGCATGTACCAATACCCATCACATAAACTATCATAACATTAGAAATTCATCTACAGATATAGACCCATGATAGGATGATCATCTGTTTAATGACCGATATGGATGATTTGGTACTACTCCTGAAATCGCAGCCTAGATGGATGAAACTAGAATTGGGGTCTTCTATCTCATTCAATCGGTCGCTTTAAGTACGAAAATAACCATGCGAATATGTGATCTAATGTCGAACATGGGAAGACACCGTCTGATTACCAGCCAATGATGTAAGGTGTTAATAGAAGCGAGAGAAACCATCATTGATGATAATGGCTCTCAAGGTACTGCAATACATTCTACATGGTGTGAATAGATGATTTGATGTCAAACATTATACAAAGTCTTTCGGTCGAAGGCTTGTGATTTAAACCTATCGCCAGAAGCGAGAAACCTATCGTTGATGTAAGCAAGCTCGAAGGTACTGAAAGGTTGTTTCGAATTCAACTTCCTGGATGATGAGCTGATGTCGAGAGGAAGCGACTCATTGCAGGAGGGCATTGATGTTTCCCCCATCAATGAAATGAAATAGGAGTAATGATTTTAGAGACAGAATGTAACTGATGAAGCAATGTCAGGGATGGCGGTCATGAAATGAAGGTTTATGAGTATTGCAAAGGATGAGGAATAACTGAGTGACTTCTCTTGAAATATCGACGACACTGAATGAATTTGCAGCATTGACCAAAAACCGAAGTGATGGATAGTGTGATAGACCATAGGTATGGTAGACCATTAAGCAGATTACCCAACCCAAAAATCACAGAGATAAAATGAATGAGTGTCATGTTCAAGAGTGACTTGCTACCATAAAGTGTTTTATCCCTTTCCAATTTTCCCCAATCATTGGTGATCAGTACCTATTTATTTTTTAACAAGCTTGAGGAGGATAACATATAATTGATGTATAATTCCACCCTTCGGGTGAATCCATTGCTATTTGATGCTTTATCGAGTCTACCAAAGGTGAAACTCAATCTTGTCATGATGGACAAGTCTGTCGTTATTTGATTTTTTAGCGAGTCTAATGACAATAAAAACTCGGTCGATTTTCATGTTTAGAGAGTTTGAAAAAGGGATGAAAAGAAAACTCCGCAAGTTATTTTTCATATAATAGTCCCTCAGATCCGAAAAAGCATAAAATAATACCTAACAGAACCTCCTAGCCATGTTCGACTATGTTTTTCCTTTTTCGTAAACATAATATATCCCATTCCGAAAATGGATTAAAATTATACCATTTAGATGTCGTTTCAATTCCTTTTACAAGCTTAAAAGGACAAGTGCTTGAAAATATTTTCATGGTTTGTGAGTCTGAAAAGCGCTGAAAGAGAACTCCAGGGGGGTTCCTTTTTCGTGTTTAACAAAGCTCGAAAAAGAGATAAAAGTGTGCTTTGTGGTCAAAATTTCATTTCACAATCATGCACAACGAACTTCACTATATTCAGCTGTAAACCTGCTCAAAGAAGCAAAAAATGGATTAAAAATACTTGTTTTCATAGTGAAAATGGGTAAAAACCATATTCAATTCATTAAATATGCATAAATTTAAAAAAAAAAGACTATTAAAATAATAAATTACCAAGTAATTTTACCATTTCACATTTACCATTCAAATTTCAGTGCTCTGAGCCAGTTTTACCCTCGAACTTCAGCTGCTGATTGCGACAAATTTTGTCGACCTTTTTTCATGTCGTCCAGACTAGGTAGGAGACCTTACCTTCCTCTTTCTATTAGTTGCATTCTTGTTCATTTTCTTGCAATTTTTTTAGGGTTTTGGGGCTCTTAAGGTAAATATACAACGCCCTAGGAACAACGCACACTTGGATGTCGAAAAGTGTATTACAGAGATGTTGGGAAGAAAGCGAGTTCCTCTGCAATGCTAGGTCTTCCACTTAGGAGTGCATTGGGCACATTTCAGAAATTTGCATCTGGTTTTCTGCCCAAAATTTCTCCAGCATTTTGCATGGAATGGATCCAAACTAAGCCTTTTGTTTGATTTCAAACTTTGATCGGATTAGAATGTCGATTACATGGTGAGAAGGAGAACATGAAGAACAAGATATGGTTGCCCTAAATGATCCTAGCACTGTGAGAGCCCTCACATACTGTGGGTTTCTCAAGTACTTTATATTTTCAGGAATGAGGCAACACATGGAACTATTGCAGTTATTGATTCGTTCATGGGACTCAGCACTACATGCATTTCACATTGGGGACAAAGTGCTCTCAATATTGGTTGATGACTTTTACTTTTTTATAGGTTTTTTGAGACGTGGTGCCCTCATTTCACTTGCGAGATCCATCCGTGGAGGTGAAATAGTGAAGGAATAAATTCAATAGTTTTGTCGACCAGGAATTGAGCCTAGCAAATATGGAGAGATAAATATCAAATATTTACCTGATATGTCTTTTTGAACGCTCCTATTCACTATCGCAAAAATAGCTAGCAACGTGACACTACATGTCACGAATAGATAATACGTGTAGTATACGCTTGAGTGTCTCGAGCCAACCATGTTCAACTAGGCTGAAGCAATACTCCTTCAGATGAAAGAACAACTAACCAAATTAAAAAGTGAAAAGACCAATAATTTCAGATATGGGTCAATTTTTATCACTTTCGTTTGGAGCGAGTTCCATAGATGTAGCCACATCATGTGAAACTGGGATTAACTGGTCCTAGAGATCCACAGACGCAGCGGTGGGTTGAGCTAATGGCTAGACATGCTGGTCAGTTATCGATCTCATTTTCCACTGCATTCTTCAGTTGGATTTGAAGAAAAAATATCTTCATAGAGGAGCATCCATATGTAGGGATGGATTTCCGTCAAGATCCAAATTTGATTTTACTAACTGACTCTCAATGGTATACATAAAATGTTTGACCATGTTTTTTATTTTTTGGGTTTCTTACATATTTTTGTGTTTTTTGATGTTTCCAAGGCTAAACTAAACATGTTTTATGTATGCAGATGTGGGTATTGTTCGACCAGTGGGTCGTGCACAACAGGTGGGAGAACCAAAAGAGAGGATTTTCAGGAGATTAGTCCTTTGAGATTTGGATTTAGTTGAGACTCTTTGTGAGTTTCAGCAGCATGTGGATGGATTGACTCTTGGGATACCGTATTTCTGGATCAAGGAGTTACCTATGAGGATGCATCACCATACCATTGGTGTGCCTAGCCGTTGGATGAGTCTATTGCACATGATAGCCAAGCAGGGACCTACTGTCATGAGCATCAATAGGTCTACTTTGATTACGCTATGTCTGTATACATTTTGAGGTCATATGAAGATCATGTCTTGGACACAATTTTTGTAAAAAAATCGATATAAATATATTTTACTTTCAGTGCTTTTCTATGATTATGCGCAATCTTATTCAATTTCATGATGTGAATTCAGAATCTATATTTACATATGTTGCAAATGTCTAATTAACACATAATTTTCCAAGGAATCAATTAAAGTGTTAAATTTTCTGGAAATGTGTTGATATTGGATGTAATCAAAATGTATTTCCAAAAGATGAACTCTAAGGAAAATGTGATGAATTATTGGATTTTGTATAGTATAAGCACTAGTAAGCTATAGTACAACAAGTTGTGAGTCAACCCGATGATGATGCGGTGAATTCCAAGTGAAATGCCATCAGAGAGGAGTTCTATCAACCCACTATACTCAATGATATTGTTGGTCGATCGACCAATACAAATCCCTGGTAAACTCACTAATTCGCTACTTAGAGAGAAGATGGCCCATGCTACAGTGGATTTTGAGTACTATGACTAGCACCATCAGCATATCCAACAAATGGTTTCGAATATTATGACATCTGCAAAAAAAATGCGAAGCAGATTACTAACCACATGAAAAACTTTAAAAAACACACTTTTACACATATGCAATCAAGGCATATAATACAATGTTTACTACGCAAAATCGGGCATAGTAACGTTTAATATACAACCCATTTCGAGGCTATGACAATGGAATCCCATCAGAATCTACCAATTCGTAGGCACCCTTAGCCGAAATGTACTTGACAATGTAGGGGCCATGCTATAATGGTTAAAATTTCCCTGTTCCTATCTTTTCAGCTTCCTGATCATAAAGCAAGACCAGGTCTCCTTTTGAGAAGGTGCAAGCTTGACATTACAGTCATATTGCGCCTTGATTCGTCTCTTATGCGCTTTGTTGGCCAATGTAGCTTCACAACATGTTTCATCTAGATGGATGAGATCTAAAACACATGTCTCTTCATCAAAAGTGTCAGGTAACAGGTTAATCACGAGTTTCAAAGATGGTATTTCACATTGGATCAGTAATATAGCTTCCAGACCGTAAACCAGCTGAAGAGAGTAAATCTGGTTGTGTTTATCATAGAGGTTCGATATGCCCACAAAGCCAAGTATAGGATCAAATTACAATTTCCTTTATGAACGCCAATCATGCATTCAAGCACACAGTTAATAATATTGTTGATAGCTTCAACTTTTCCATTAGCTTGCGGATAATAAGGGGTAGAACTATCATGTGATAGTGTTAACTTGGCAGTCGACTCATCCATCATGTGGTTGCGAAAATGTTTTCCATGATCTGTGACTATGGTTTGCGGCACACCAAAACATGTAACCATAGGGTTAAAAAGGAACAATGTAGTGTGTCGTTAAGTGTAGGGATCGCCTCGAGACACTTGGTAAAATAACGACAGCGAAAATAATATACCCATGCCCCCTGACCAAGCGAGGGTTAAATGTCATGATGCCAATGTCCCATTTTTTAAATGGTCCAACATCGACGACAAGATGTATTAGTGGTGGTGGAAAGTAGTTTTTACGATAAAATATCTGGCAAGCATGAAAAATTCTAACTGCCATAATGTAGTCAAGAAATATGGTAGGTCAAAAGTAACCAACACAGAGAATATTTTGCATGGTAGCATAACTGGACAAATGTACACCACAAGCACCAATGTGGAAATCATTTAAAACTTTCTCAGCCTCCTCATGAGTGAGGCACCTATGTAAAATCGTAACGACACTATGACAATAAAGTGTATCACCGACGATCAAATAATCTTTGGCCTGGTATCGAATACGTCGATGTTGCAAGCGAGAGGTATTGGGCCAAAAAGTTTGAGTCTAGAGATAGATGATGAAATCTCCATACCACGGGTCATATGACTCAATCAGAAATATAGACTCATCCAAAATTGATGATTCCGTAGTAGTCTCAATGCTCCTCGAGGGAAGGTCACAGATAAGATCAACAAACACCAAAGACTTCTTTGACTTGAATTTGATGAATTCCAAATCAAATTCCTGCAAAATGACACTCCATTTTGAATATTTTACCCCCAACAATTGACGTGACAAAATTTATGTTCATAGGCTGCAATCCTAAATAACAATGGTCTTCCATAGGAGGATATAATGGCGAAATATTTGTACAATTTAAATGGCTGCCAAAGCGAGCTTCTCAACATCTGTGTACTTCAATTCCATATCATTGAGATTACGACTCAAATAATAGATCAGATGTTAAATCCCATCTTCTTCTTGGACTAAAACCATAGCGATTGTTGTATCTATAGCGGCGAGGTATAGGAAATAATCACTCTGATAATTTGGGGGATGGATTAATGATGCTCAAATCAGGGTATCTTTAAGAACACCAAAGGAAGTTTGCGCAACCTCATCCCAATGGAAGGGAATCCCATTTTTCAGGAGTCAATTAAACCCTTTAGCCATTTTTTCGTAGTTGTGAATGAACCTCCTTAGAAAGTTAGCCTTCCCTTGGAGTCTCTGTAACTGAAGAATATTGGAAGGAGTAGGAAAATCAAGAATGGACCGGACCTTAAATGGATCAAGCCAAATTCCATCTTTCGACATGAAAAATCCAAGAAAATGACCAAAACAAAAACCAAGCACACATTTGTGGGGATTGAGGCATATTTTGTAGTCATGGCATTGTAAAAATATTGCTTTTAAATGTAGCGGGTGGTCAGCCTATTTCCGTGAATGTGCTGGTAAGTCATCCAGATACGGTTGAACTATGTGCTTGATATCCTCTGGGTGAATATTGATCTCATTGTAACCGGAAAATATATCCATGAAAGAAAGTATTTCACATCCGGTACATTCATCAATAATTTGGTCGATAAAGGGAGCGGTATAGTTGTCTTTTGGAAAAGCATGATTAACATCATGATAATCGACACACACTCTAATTGTCCCATGTTTCTTCATGACAAGGATGATGTTAGAAACCCAGTCGGTAAGCCGAAAAGGGTAAATGAATCCAGCATGCAAAAAGAAATCAACTTTTGCTTTATTGGAAACAACTTTATTAGGGTGAATAGGGCGAAGGCGTTGTCATACCGGCTTGAACTCATGATACATTTTAATTTCATGTTCAACAATGCTGGAATTGATGCAAGTCATTTACTCATGACCAAGAAAATACATCTCAGAATTCACAAAAAGGAACACGGTAAGTTTCAAGTTCAGATGGAGAACAAGACGCAATGACATGAATGTTTTCTACAATACCAGGTTTGATCAAAATATCGAAATAAATCGTTCCATCGATATTTGATGGGTTTCGCTCAGAATCGACAGTGTGGATAGGAATACAATTCGTCAAGAAATCTATGACTGTAGGGTGATATAGTTCAGATGGATTATCTTCATTGTAATTTGGAAGATGGGATTGTTGATGTGATTCTGCCCATGGTTCTTCTTCTGGCATCATGGATTCCGTAATGCTCTCATAGGTTGAGAATACAAGTGAAAAAGGATCAGAAGAAGTACCATAATCCAAAGAACGATCAACCCAAACAGTCGACGAAAAAGGATTTCGATTGGCCACATAAGCCAAAAATATTGATTGCTATGTTAGCTCAATTGGACTTAGCGCCATGATTTTGCCCAACCTATCTATTGCAGAATCATTGGGAATCTTCCTTAAGTCATATGAAGTGGAATATATCATATTTCAGGTCTCTATATTTGTGATTTCCACCGATTTCGTAGGTGAGAGTAATAAAAAAGTTCCCATTAGGGAAGAATCCTTATAGAGTCCTACACCAATGTTATGAAGAGATGGTGGGGGTCCGTGAACAAATGGAACGCTTCCGGTCGCCTGGGAACCAAAGTAGAAGAAAGAGAGTTGATCAATGGTTGTCATGCTTCCCTTATGGGGGAATATGACCATATGATTTGGGTGAAAATGTGAAGTTGGGTTACACTTTTTGCCCTTTTTTGAGAAAAAACTTTCATATTTTTTTTTGTTCTTCAACTTTCTGCAAGCCAAAACAATTTCTCTGTTTAGAATTTCATTTTACGATAAAAATAAAAGTTTTCAAAAATTTTATTAGCTTTCTATTACTTATTTTTTGGAATTTTTTTTATACACATTTGATATGTCAACTTAGAGTTTCTTTGAGTGTGTGTTTTTTAACAATCAAAGGATTCATAAGAAGTCATGTTAATATGCGCTGTTGTATTCTTTGAAACTTTGTGTTTTTGAGAAACCAAATGTGTTACAACAATCTAGACAGAGTCTACTTCGGTTTCATTATATTTACAAATCCAACGGATGAATATCATAATTACTAGAATTTTTTGAACTGGTCCAATATGAAAAAATTTCATATTTTGAATATGTTTCGCGACGCACGAAATTTCTTAACATATAAGTTATAAACTAAAAATCTAAAAACTACCCATTACAGACGACAGACTAATGTAATGCACCATAATTTTTTCAATTTTTTACATTGTATTTTGGAAGATACAGATTTATGATTTCACTGAATCATAATGACCTTCAGAAATTGTTTGCACCCATTTTATTACAAAATTGATTAAAATTAGTAAATATTTATGAAATTCCATAAAAGTTATATTTCCTGAAAGTAGATTGAATTCTAAAAATTCTTGTCTTGGTTCTGAAAGTTAATTCAGAATGTTTCACGGAGTTTAATCAGTCCAAAGTTGAAGATATGTATTCAGAGCTTGGCTTTGCGTAATTTTTGGCGTGTTAGTTCGGCCAAACTCTTAAAAAAAGTTCGACCGAATTGTTTTTTGCGCCAACGGCCCGTCAAGTCTAACGACATAAAATTTCGTCTGAATTTTTTTATACAATTTCGGCCGAACTTTCACCCGACTTTCCATCAGCCGGAAAATATCATGAAGCCCCTCCAAAAAAACATTTCGCGGCAATATAAATTGTCGCGAAAACATTCATTATTTTCGCATATTTTTGCACATTTGGTCTGATTTTGCAAAGAATTTTTTTGGGTTTAAGGACTTATCTTGGAGGTACATTCAAAAGGACATTTTTGCAAAGGATTGTTTTGGGTTTAAGGACTTTTCTTGGAGGTACATTCAAAGGACATTTCTTGGAGGTATGTGATACATTTTTTGGATGTTTTTTGGGCTTCATTTTTTTTGAAGGTATGGATTTGGGCTTAATTTTCATTGTTTTTGAAGGTATGGTTACAAAGGTCTTGGTCTGATTTTGCAAAAAATTGTTTTGGGTTTAAGGAATTTTCTTGGAGGTACATTCAAAGTACATTTTTGGAAAGGATTGTTTTGGGTTTAAGTACTTTTCTTGGAGGTACATTCAAAGGACATTTCTTGGAGGTATGTGATACATTTTTTGGATGTTTTTAGGGCTTAATTTTTTTTGAAGGTATGGATTTGGGCTTAATTTTCATTGTTTTTTAGGGTATGGATTTGGGCTTAATTTTCATTGTTTTTAGAGGTTCTGGGCTAATTTTCAAAGGACTCTTTTTAGGCTTAATTTCAAAAGGACTCCTTTTAGGCTTCATATTCAAAGGACATTTTTTGGAAGTATTTTTTAAAGTGATATTTTTTTAGAGGCTTTTTTGAAGTATTTTTAAAGTGGCATTTTTTAAGAAGTTGGAATTAATTTTCAATGGACATTTTTTGGAGGCATTTTTGAAGTAATATTTTTTAAGGTGGCATTTTTTAAGAAGTTGGAATTAATTTTCAATGGACATTTTTTGGAGCCATTTTTTTGAAGTGACATTTTTTTAGAGTACGTGTTTTGGGTTGAAGTAAATCTTTTATAATGATTTTTTAAAACGAGTTTTTGTCTAACTTTTTAAATGAATTTTTTTTGTAGGACTTGGAAGGAAATATTTTGAGCTTCGATCCACTTTTATAAGATATTTTTTTCTCAGATTTATTAAAGTAAGTGTTTTGGATTGAAGTATATATTTTTGCAAGGTTTTTAAAATGAGTTTTTTTTAAATTAAATATTTTGTGATATTTTTTTTAATTGAGTTTTTGTCTAAATTTTTGAACGAAATTTTTTGAACTTCATACTCTATTATCATGGAGAATCGAAGAAATTGTACGAGAAAATATGATCGAAAAAGACACCTTGAGGAACCTAGAGAAGAGATGAGAGAATCTCGCAAAATAAAGAGAAAATCACTCTCAAATATTGAAGGGGAAAATCAACCTCAACTAGAAGTTGAAGCAAGTATGTAAATATAAATATTATGAATTTGATATATTTAAAATTTTCTTAGTGCAAAATGTGAAGCTTAAATTTTATTTGATGAACTAATTTGAAAAATATTTTACGATGTAAACAGAGAGAGATATTCCTCAAAACATTGATGATGAGATACAAAATTTTGAAAGAGAAAGTGAAAGAGATATTGAACCAATGATTGAAGATCGTGAAAATGTTGAAAAATATTCAAGTGAAGAAATCTAATCCCAAGGTATATATATATATATATATATATATATATACATTCACGTATTATTGAAATTATACATATTTATTAATTTAGTTATTTATTGAATATATAAACTTATTATGTACTATTCATTCGAATATGTACATATGAAATCAATGTCAATGATGAGATGTTAGAAAATGTTGACACTAAGACATATGGAGATAAAATAGATGACCATATTATACGATATCGTGTTAACCGCATTTTTTATATGTACTTCATAAAGGAAAATGTGACAGTTCAAGCCCAAAAGATTAGAAAGGTCTCCTATCATTAAGGAAATTAAAAGAAGTTATGACTTTATTGGGTATTCGAAAATCAACAAAAGATAAAACAAAATGAAGGAAAACGTGATACAAAATATAAATAGTGCTATAAATTCAATTAGAAGATCTAGATAGAAAAATGTTTCAGTTGTATGTATAGAAATACATATGGCAGTGGTTTCATCAAGTACTAAAGAGAATCACTTGGTAAAATCTATGGCACGAGCATTAGGAACCTCACGAAAAACATTTCACAAACATCGTAAATTTCGGTTGCAAATAGATGTAAATGATGAACTCGCTTGTTGGAAAGCTATTTATAGGAAACCATACAAAGATAGACTTGGAGAAAATGTTAAAAAAATAATATATGAATATTGGAAGAAAAATTCATGTGTTTCGCCAAATGCCAAAGATGTGATGCGAAGAAGAATATCACGAAATCAGTATGAAGAACATGAAAAACATTTCTTAGAAACCACTCAGATAGAGTTTTTCAACAAGTTCAAAAAAGAGAATCATGAAATTCATGTCTCAATCAGTGCTTTTGTTCAACAAAAACCATGGTATGTAAAACCTATCATCATACGCGACACTTGTTGTTGTCGTTATCATATGGAATTTGAGTTATATTTTAACACATTCCTTAATTTTGGTAGAAAATTTTGGAAAGAATCATCTCCTTCCACTATCCGTGAATTCATATCTCAAATTATATGTGAAAGACAAAGTGATGAACTCTTTTACGAAAAGAAATGTGTTGGTGGTAAAAAATGTGATGATTGTAGAAATTTGACTAAATTTCAAAACGAATACCGTATTGATATAAATGATCAATCATTTTCCAACATGAAAGTGAAATGGAAGAGATATAAATATATCTATACATCGATTCAAGGTGCAAATAGTGCTAAAAGAATTGAATTATGAGAAGAAGAAATTTTTGTGATAGAATTTCTAAGAAAGTTTGAGGCAGAAATTTATAAATACACCAAGAATTCCCATAGAGCTCGATGGAAAGACTTACAATTCAAAAAATCTCGTGAATTTTTTCCACTAGGGACCATCTTGTAAGTAATTGATTTTGCAGAAAATTACACATTTTTTCCACAAAAATAAATTCAGAGTAAATACTATCATTCTGACCAAGTCTCCATGCTCTTCCATATTCTATATAGACATGCTGAACAAAACGTCGATCATATATAAAGCACCAGTGAAAATCGACATGTTATTAAAGAATATCACTTTTATATCAGTGACGGTCGTACACATGATACATATTTTGTACAACATTGTTTTGGAAAGATTTATGACTCCTTGAAAAGTCATGGAATAACATTAAGTGAACATTGGATATGGTCAGATGGATGCGCAATTCAGTTCAAATTTTCACGATCATTCTTTTGGTTGTGGTGTCTTCATAAGAAAATCTGCATTAAACATTGTTGGATTTTCTTTGAGGATGGCCATGGAAAAGGAGAACATGATGATGTAGGGGCACGCATAAAATGAGCAATTTGAAGATATCAAATGAACCCCTCTGCAAGCTGACTTGTGGACGCTAAAGAAGTTGTTCAATGGTGCATCGTTGCTCTAAATCATGAGACTAACCGATCGAGGGAAGTGCGAAGGTATAGTCAATTTAATTTTTATTGGATATATAATTTTAAACAGTGTACATTTATCACAATGATTATCTTTGATGCTATTTTGTTATCATATTTACATTCTTCTTTGAATTTTCCATATAAAGGTTTTTTTGGCATATTTGGATCGAAAATGTAGATAGATCAATTGGAAATGATGTTGAAACAATAAAAGGGACTCGAAAATTGCATTCAATTAAAACAAAGTTGTCCAGAAATGTGTTTTCATTGGATAAAAGAAAATGTTCTTGTTTTTGTCATGTTTGCATTGACAACATAGAATCCAATTACGTTTGTGAAAAAAAAATGTATGTAAAATATTGGAAACATACAAAGATAAATACAAAGGGAAAAATGTTTGTTGCAATGTTTGAAGAAATGAAATCAGAGGAGACTACAATATCATCTAATGGTGATCAAGTTTCTAATCTTGTTAGAGAAGGTAACATTTGCATTGCTTTCAAATGATAAAGATCTACAAATAAATTTAAATACATAAGTTTGTTAAGTTTGTTTTATTGTGCAGGAGATGTTTTTGCTGTAATTACACCTACTAACAACGATGAAAATGTGAAGTATTATTTGATGTGTTGCACTAAATAAAAGATGTCATTACAAAACTATAATGATCATGGGTTTCCATATGAAAGAGGATATATTATACTAAAAGATTATTTTTTCAGACAAACTAATCAAAGTGGGGATTTTGTTTACTTTGAAGACTATGAACCTGATGTCATAAGTTGTCAATATAGTCACTTGGTGTGTGTAGCATGCATAAAGCTGATATAGGTTCAATCAAAGAAAAAAATGGAAATTAAGAAATGGAAAATGTCAAAATCCGATCATGAACGGATCATTGAAGATGACATTCCATTGGAATTTTTTTGACTGAATTGCCCAAAAATTTCTTCTCTTTGGATTTATGTTTTAGAACTTCCAGAACTCAACTAAAAATTGAGCTGCCTTGTTATGTTATCTGTGCAAGTTTTTGCACATGTACATTGTTTTGGTACATGCACACTAGTATCAACTGAAAGTAGCTTTTCTATACATCGATTAATTAAAAATGTTGCATGTATTGGACATACATACATACATACATACATACATACATAAATATATATATATATATATATATATGTTCTAGAAGTATTGGATATGTGTGCGTGTGTGTGTGTGTTCTAGAATACAATTAAAATTGAAATTAGCTTTTCTATGTGCATTAATGAAAAATGTTGTAAGTACTGGATATATTTGTTCTAGAATGCAATTAACTGAAAGTAGTTTTTCTATGTTCATTGATGAAAAATGTTGCACGTACTGGATATATACATGTTATAGGAAATTAACTGAAAGTATCTTTTCTATGTGCATTGATGAAAAATGTTGCACGTATTAGATATATATATGTTCTAGAATGCAGTTAACTGTTCAAGTAGTTTTACTATGTGGATTGATGAAAAATGTTTCAGGTACTGAACATATATGTTCTAGAATGAAATTAACTGAAAGTAGCTAAATTCTATTGGCATTGATGAAAAATGTTGAAGTACTCGATATATATGTTCTAGAAAGAAATTAACTATTCAAGTAGCTTTTCTATGTGCATTGATGAAAAATGTTGCACATACTAGATATATATGTTCTAGAATGGAATTAACTGAAAATAGCTTTTCTATACATGCATTGATGAAAAATGTTACACGTACTGGATATATATACATTATAGAATGTATTTTTAAAATTTTGTGATTGTTTGACACATCTAACAAGACCTAGAATATTATGATTGCTTATATATATATATATATATATATATATATATATATATATATATGTATATGTATATGTATATGTATATGTATATGTATATGTATATGTATGTATGTATGTATGTATTGTACTTCAATCGTTTTAACATATATATTCAAACATGTGTAAAATCATTTCAACATGTACATTTATTCATGTGAATTTTTTTTTGTTTGGAAAATGACAACTTGAATTTTAAAAACAAAACATAATATCATAATCACATGCCAAATGTAGTTCAACCATCCAAAACTTGAGTTTTAAAAACTTTTTGATTATATCACAACATTACTTCACATGCCCTGCCAATTATAGTTCAAATATCCAATAAAAACTTTTAACATTATATCACATGCCAAATGTAGATCAACCATCCAAAACTTAAGTTTTAATTTAACATAAAATTATAGATCACAACATTACTTCACATGCCAAATGTAGTTCAACCATCCAAAACTTAAGTTTTAAGAACATTATATATCACATTCACATGTACCAAATGTAATTCACATAAAATATGTCCAAAATTTGTAGATCTCACAAGTATCAAGTATCAAGTTATATATGACTGCATCTAGATAATATATAAAAAAGTAAATTTAAGACTAGAAATCTATTGAAAATATAATGTTGCACATGTGTATGTGCATCATCCATCAAATACAGATGGATGTAGTGTCTTTCCCAACAAAGTCTCAATCCATGAGCTATCCTGCGAAGCATGGGGAACCTGTACACAATGTCTACAAACATTAAAATTTGATGTTTTAAAATTGAGTGAGAATATATATAACTTCATGTAAAAAACAAAATATAAAAAAAAAATCATGCAATGCCTCATGAGGTTCCCTCTCCATTTGTTGCTCGTCTGCTACAACTTCCCCCATGGGAACATCTCCAACAGTAAATTGTACAGACAAACACACAAATATATATTAAAATTAAAAAATTTCAAATGAAAATGCATATATATAAACCTATTTTCAATAATATTAAAAAAAAAATTAGACAACTTGTTCAATGGTTGAAATGGTGTGGATGTTCCTATCTCCATCGCTAGAGTTCGTGGAGAAAATAAAATTCAAAAAAAATTAAAGTATAAAATAACCCAAGATCAAGATCTCAATTTATAATAAAAATTTTAAACTTCAATTTATAAATTATAACTTAAAAACATATATATTTAAGTGAAAAATTGAATACTTCTGTAGGTGGATTTGGCTCATCTCCTGAGAGAGGCTCTGAAAGAAAATCTCCAAAAACCTAAAATTCAAACAATTTAAAATAACTCAAAATCTCTAGATCTCAATTTATAATAAAAATTTTAAGCTTCAATTTATAACCTATAATTTAAAAACACACACACACACACACATATATATATATATTTAAGTGAAAAATTGAATACTTGTGCTGTCGGATTTGGCACATCTCCTAAGAGTGGTTCAGAAAGAAAATCTCCAAAAACCTAAAATTCAAAAAATTTAAAAGAACTCAAGATATAGATATATCTCATTTTTTAATGGAAATTTTTGTGGTGGAATATATAACTTAAAAGCATAAATTTTAAAAGTGAAAATTTATCCATACTTGTTGTTGTGTATCTGGCATATCTCCTAAGGAAGTAGAACGTACATCTCCCAAGGAAGAAGAGGTACTGCCATCCCAAAAACATCAGATGGAATCAGAATCTGTTAAAACATTTTATTATTTATATGTACATGTACATGTGTGCACAATTATTTATTTTAAAATTATCACTTAAAAAACACTAACATTTTCCAACATATCTTCATGGTGAGACCCATCTTGATTGTTTGAACCAGAGGCTCCAAACGTGATATTAACATTTTCGTCATTCATTAAGCATGACAACTACAAATGGTCTTAACATATAATGAGAAAATGGTGTTAACATATAATGATACATTTTTTTTACATTAATGTATACAAATAGATGTATATATATATATGTATTTATTACAAATTGTACATGCGTTAAAATAATTGAACTCTAACCATTAACACATACCGTTCCTCTGCCCTCTTCCTCATGAAAAATTTGGTTATGCCAACCATTGCGACAATTCTTTGCATATGTTTTGAGATCTTCAACACTCATGTTGTCAATCTCTTCATTTGTATAATACACAAAATTAACACGTGCATTCTCACGTGCTCTTTGTCAATTCAGACAAACATCGACTCCACCCAGTCCACTGGAACATTGTCGATGATGGCATCCCTTGCTTCTCGACTAATTTGAGAAGTGGCTTCCATCTTTGATCGCAATGTTTCGACACGAACAGGTCGACTAACCAATGGTGGCTCAGGACGAGGTTGTTTCGAAGTCAACTTCTTGGATGATGAGCTGATGTCGAGAGGAAGCGACTCATTGCAGGAGGGCCTTGATGTTTCCCCCATCAATGAAATGAAATAGGAGTAATGATTTTAGAGACAGAATGTAACTGATGAAGCAATGTCAGGGATGGCGGTCATGAAATGAAGGTTTATGAGTATTTCAAAGGATGAGGAATAACTGAGTGACTTCTCTTGAACATATCGACGACACTGAATGAATTTGCAGCATTGACCAAAAACCGAAGTGATGGATAGTGTGATAGACCATAGGTATGGTAGACCATTAAGAAGATTACCCAACCCAAAAATCACAGAGATGAAATGAATGAGTGTCATGTTCAAGAGTGACTTGCTACCATAAAGTGTTTTATCCCTTTCCAATTTTCCCCAATCATTGGTGATCAGTACCTATTTATTTTTTAACAAGCTTGAGGAGGATAACATATAATTGATGTATAATTCCACCCTTCGGGTGAATCCATTGCTATTTGATGCTTTATCGAGTCTACCAAAGGTGTAACTCAATCTTTTCATGGACCAAGTCTTTAGTTATTTTGTTACTTGAATCTAATAATGATATTAAAACTCGATTCGATTTTCTGTGTTTAGAGTTTGAAAAAGGGATGAAAAGAAAACTCCACAAGTTATTTTTTTGTATAATAGTCCCTTAGATCCGGAAAAGCGTAAAATGATACCTGAGAGAACCTCCTCGCCATGTTCGACTAGGGTTTTCATTTTTCGTAAACATAATCTATCTCAGTCCAAAAAAAGGTTAAACTTATACTAAGTAGATGTCATTTCAATTCCTTTTACAAGCTCGAAGGGACAAGTGCTCGACAATATTTTCATGTTTTGGGAGTCTGAAAAGAGCTAAAAGAGAACTCCAGGGGGGTTCCTTTTTTGTGTTTAACAAATCTCGAAAAAGAGATAAAAGTGTGCTTTGTGGTCAAAATTTCATTTCACAATCATGCACGACGAACTTCCTTCCTGTTAATTATAAACACACTGCTCAAAAGCCAAAAAATGGATTAAAATACTTGTTTTCATAGTAAAAATGGGTAAAAACCATATTCAATTCATTAAATATGCATAAATTTTAAAAAAAGCTATTAAATAACAAATTGCAAGTAATTTACCATTTCACATTACAATTCAAATTTAAGTGCTCTGACAGTTTTAAACTCGAACTTGTTTCTTGGTTAAATAAAATTTTGTAAACCTTTTTACAGTATCGTCCGGACCGAGGTAGGAGACCTTACCTTCCTCTTTATTAGTTGCATTCTTGTTCGGTTTCTTACGATGTTTTTAGGGTTTTGGGGCTCTTAAGGTAAATATACAACGCCCTAGGAACAACGCACACTTGGATGTCGAAAAGTGTATTACAGAGATGTTGGGAAGAAAGCGAGTTCCTCTGCAATGCTAGGTATTCCACTTAGGAGTGCGTTGGGTGCATTTCAGAAATTTGCATCTGGTTTTCTGCCCAAAATTTCTCCAGCTTTTTGCATGGAATGGATCCAAACTAAGCCTTTTGTTTGATTTCAAACTTTGATCGGATTAGAATGTCGATTACATGGTGAGAAGGAGAACATGAAGAACAAGATATGGTTGCCCTAAATGATCCTAGCACTGTGAGAGCCCTCAGATACTGTGGGTTGCTCAAGTACTTTATATTTTCAGGAATGAGGCAACACATGGAACTATTGCAGTTATTGATTCGTTCATGGGACTCAGCACTACATTCATTTCACATTGGGGACAAAGTGCTCTCAATATTGGTTGATGACTTTTACTTTTTTATAGGTTGTTTGAGACGTGGTGCCCTCATTTCACTTGCGAGATCCATCTGTGGAGGTGAAATAGTGAAGGAATAAATTCAATAGTTTTGTCGACCAGGAATTGAGCCTAGCAAATATGGAGAGATAAATATCAAATATTTACCTGATATGTCTTTTTGAACTCTCCTATTCACTATCGAAAAAATAGCTAGCAACGTGACACTACATGTCACGAATAGATCATACATGCAGTATACGCTTGAGTGTCTCGAGCCAACCATGTTCAACTAGGCTGAATCAATACTCCTTCAGATGAAAGAACAACTAACACAATTAAAAATTGAAAAGACCAATAATTACAGATATGGGTCAATTTTTATCACTTTCGTTTTGGAGCGAGTTCCATAGATGTAGCCACATCATGTGACATTGGGATTAGCTAGTCCTAGAGATCCACAGACGCAGCGGTGGGTTGAGCTAATGGCTAGACATGCTGGTCAGTTATCGATCTCATTTTCCACTGCATTCTTCAGTTGGATTTGAAGAAAAAATATCTTGCAGAGGAGCATCCATATGTAGGGATGGATTTGTCAGATCCGGGGCTGATTTTACTAACGACTCTCAGTGGTCATGCACAAAATGTTTGACCAATTTTTTATTTTTGGGTTTTTTACATATTTTTGTGTTTTGATGTTTCCGAGCTAAACTAAACATGTTTTATGTATCTGAGATGTGGGTATTGTTCGACCGGTGGGTCGTGCACAGGTGGAGAACCAAAGAGGAGAGATTTTCAAAGAGATTAGTCCTTTGAGATTTTGAATTAGTTGAGGCTCTTTGAGTTTGACGCTGTGGATGAATTGACTATGCAGGATAAAGACCGGGTTAACCCAAGGGTTACTATGAGGATATTCACCTTCTGTTGTTGGTGTGCTAGTTGGATGAGGCTATTGCACATGATAGCCCAAGAAGTGACCTACTATCATGAGCATCACAAGGTTTACTTAGATTATGATATGTCTGTATACATTTTGAGGTTAGAAGACCGACGTGTCTTGGACACAATTTTTAAAAAAACTTGATATAAATCTATTTTACTTTAAGTGTTTTTCTATGATTATATACAATCCTATTCAATTGTATGATGTGAATTGAAAATCTATCTTTACATATGTTGCAAATGTCTATTTAACACATAATTGCCAGGAATCAATTAAAGTGTTAAATTTTTAAAATGTTGATATTGGATCAATCAAAATGTATTTCTTAAGATGAACTCTAAGGGCATGTGATGATTATTAATTTTATAATATAAACACTAGTAAGTTGTAGTACAACAAGTTATGAGTCCAGCCTGATTATGATGCGGTGAATTCCAAGTGAAATGCCATCAGAGAGGAGTTCTATCAACCCACTATACTCAATGATATTGTTGGTCGATCGACCAATACAAATCCCTGGTAAACTCACTAATTCGCTACTTGGAGAGAAGATGGCCCATGCTACAGTGGATTTTGAGTACTATGACTAGCACCATCAGCATATCCAACAAATGGTTTCGAATATTATGACATCTGCAAAAAAAATGCAAAACAGATTACTAACCACATGAAAAACTTTGAAAAACACACTTTTACTCACATGCAATCAAGGCATATAATACAATGTTGACTACGCAAAATCAGGAATAGTAACGTTTAAGAGACAACCCATTTCGAGGCTATGACAATGGAATCCCATCATAATCTACCAATTCGTAGGCACCCTTAGCCGAAATGTACTTGAAAATGTAGGGGCCATGCTATAATGGTTAAAATTTCCCTGTTCCTATATTTTCAGCTTCCTGATCATAAAGCAAGACCAGATCTCCTTTTGAGAAGGTGCAAGCTTGACATTACAGTCATATTGCGCCTTGATTCGTCTCTTATGCGCTTTGTTGGCCAATGTAGCTTCACAACATGTTTCATCTAGATGGATGAGATCTAAAAGACATGTCTCTTCATCAAAAGTGTCAGGTAACAGGTTAATCACGAGTTTCAAAGATGGTATTTCACATTGAATCATTAATATAGCTTCCAGACCGTAAACTAGCTGAAAGGGAGTAAATCTAGTTGTGTTTATCATAGAGGTTCGATATGCCCACAAAGCCAAGTATAGGATCAAATTACAATTTCCTTTATGAACGCCAATCATGCATTCAAGCACACAGTTAATAATATTTTTGATAGCTTCAACTTGTCCATTAGCTTGCGGATAATAAGGGGTAGAAGTATCATGTGATAGTGTTAACTTGGTAGTCGACTCATCCATCATGTGATTGCGAAAATGTTTTCCATGATCTGTGACTATGGTTTGCGGCACACCAAAACATGTAACCATATGGTTAAAAAGGAACAATGTAGTGTGTCGTTAAGTGTAGGTATCGCCTCGACACACTTGGTAAAATAGCGACGGTGACAATAATATACCCATGCCCCCCGGCCGAGCGAGGGTTAAATGTCATGATGCCAATGTCCCATTTTTCAAATGGTCGAAAATCGACGACAAGATGTATTAGTGGTGGTGGAAAGTAGTTTTTATGATAAAATATCTGGCAAGCATGAAAAATTCTAACCGCCATAATGCAGTCAAGAAATATGGTAGGTCAAAAGTAACCAACACAGAGAATATTTTGCATGGTAGCATAACTGGACAAATGTACACCACAAGCGCCAATGTGGAAATCATTTAAAACTTTCTCGGCCTCTTCATGAGTGAGGCACCTACGTAAAATCGTAACAACACTATGACAATAAAGTGTATCACCGACGATCAAATAATCTTTGGCCTGGTATCGAATACGTCGATGTTGCAAGCGAGAGGTATTGGGCCGAAAAGTTTGAGTCTAGAGATAGATGATGAAATCTCCATACCACAGGTCATATGACTCGATCAGAAATATAGACTCGTCCAAAATTGATGATTCCGTAGTAGTCTCAATGCTACTCGAGGGAAGGTCACAGATAAGATCAACAAACACCAAAGACTTCTTTGAATTGAATTTGATGAATTCCAAATCAAATTCCTGCAAAATGACACTCCATTTTGAATATTTTACCCCCAACAATTGACGTGAAAAAATTTATGTTCATAGGGCTGCAATCCTAAATAACAATGGTCTTCCATAGGAGGATATAATGGCGAAATATTTGTACAATTTAAACGGCTGCCAAAGCGAGCTTCTCAACATATGTGTACTTCAATTCCATATCATTGAGATTACGACTCAAATAATAGATCAGATGTTAAATCCCATCTTCTTCTTGGACTAAAACCATAGCGATTGTTGTATCTATAGCGGCGAGATATAGGAAATAATCACTCTGATAATTTGGGGGATGGATTAATGATGCTCGAATCAGGGTATCTTTAAGAACACCAAAGGAAGCTTGCGCAACCTCATCCCAATGGAAGGGAATCCCATTTTTCTGGAGTCAATTAAACCCTTTAGCCATTTTTTCGTAGTTGTGAATGAACCTCCTTAGAAAGTTAGCCTTCCCTTGGAGTCTCTGTAACTGAAGAATATTGGAAGGAGTAGGAAAATCAAGAATGGCTCGGACCTTAAATGGATCAAGCCAAATTCCATCTTTCGACATGACGAATCCAAGAAAATGACCAAAACAAAAACCAAGCACACATTTGTGGGGATTGAGGCATATTTTGTAGTCATGGCATTGTAAAAATATTGCTCTTAAATGTAGCGGGTGGTCAGCCTATTTCTCTTAATGTGCTCGTAAGTCATCCAGATACAGTTGAACTATGTGCTTGATGTCATGGAAAGCATAATTAATTTCCCTCTGGAATTTTTCCCCAATGTTATCTAAACCAAAAGGGAGATTTTGATAAGCAGATGTGCCCCAGGGACAAAATAAAATGGTTTATATTGGTCCTCTGGGTGAATATTGATCTCATTGTAACCAGAAAATATATCCATGAAAGAAAGTATTTCACATCCGATACATTCATCAATAATTTGGTCGATAAAGGGAGCGGTATAGTTGTCTTTTGGAAAAGCATGATTAACATCCTGATAATCGACACACACTCTAATTGTCCCATGTTTCTTCATGACAAGGATGATGTTAGAAACCCAGTCGGTAAGCCGAACAGGGTAAATGAATCCAGCACACAAAAAGAAATCAACTTTTTCTTTAATGGAAACAACTTTATTACGGTGAATAGGGCAAAGGCGTTGTCATACCGGCTTGAACTCATGATACATTTTAATTTTATGTTCAACAATGCTGGAATTGATGCATGTCATTTACTCATGACCAAGCAAATACATCTCAGAATTCACAAAAAGGAACATGGTAAGTTTCAAGTTTAGATGGAGAACAAGACGCACTGACATGAATGTTTTCTACAATACCAGGTTTGATCAAAATATCGAAATAAATCGTTCCTTCGATATTTTATGGGTTTCGCTTAGAATCGACGGTGTGGATAGGAATACAATTTGTCAAGAAATCTACAACTATAGGGTGATATAGTTCAGATGGATTATCTTCATTGTAATTTGGAAGATGGGATCGTTGATGTGATTCTGCCCATGGTTCTTCCTCTGGCATCATGGATTCCATAATGCTCTCATAGGTTGAGAATACATGTGAAAAAGGATCAAAAGAAGTACCATAATCCAAAGAACGATCAACCCAAACAGTCGACGACAAAGGATATCGATTGGCCACATAAGCCAAAAATATTGATTGCTATGTTAGCTCAATTGGACTTAGCGCCATGATTTTGCCCAACCTATCTATTGCAGAATCATTGGGAATCTTCCTTAAGTCATATGAAGTGGAATATATCATATTTCAGGTCTCTATATTTGTGATTTCCACCGATGTCATAGGTGACAATAATAAAAAAGTACCCATTAGGGAAGAATCCTTAAATAGTCCTACACCAATGTTATGAAGAGATGGTGGGGGTCAGAGTGAACAAATGGAATGCTTAGGTGCACGAGACAAGAAGTAGAAGAAAGAGAGTTACATACAAAGAGGAAACTATGGCCTCTTACACTTTTTGCCATTTTTTGAGAAAAAACTTTCATTTTATTTATTTTATTTTATTTTATTTATTTATTTTTTATTTTTTCTGTTCTTCAACTTTTTGCAAGCCAAAACAAATTTTCTATTTAGAATTTTATTTTGCGATAAAAATAAAAGCTGTAAGAAATTTGATTAGCTTTCTATTATTTATTTTTTGCAATTTTTTTATACACATTTGATATGTCAACTTAGTGTTTCTTTGAGTGTGTGTTTAATTAAAAATCAAAGGATTCATAAGAAGTCATGTTAATACGCACTGTTGTATTCTTTGAAACTTTGTGTTTTGAGAAACAAAATGTGTTACAACAATATAGACAAAGTCTACTTAGGTTTCGTTATATTTACAAAGCCAATAGATGCATATCATAATTACTAGAATTTTTTGAACTGGTCTAATATGAAAAAACTGCATATTTTGAATATGTTTCGTGACGCACGAAATTTCTTAACATATAAGTTATAAACTAAAAATCTAAAAACTACCCATTACAGACGACAGACCAATGTAATGCACCATAATTTAAAAAAAAAAATTTACAGTGTATTTTGGAATATACAGAATTATGATTTCACTGAATCATAATGACCTTCAAAAATTGTTTGCACACGTTTCATTACAAAATTAATTAAAATTAATAAATATTTATGAAATTCCATAAAATTTATATTTCCTGAAAGTAGATTGAATTATTAAAATGCTTATCTTGGTTCTCACTGTTAATTCAAAATGTTTCATGGAGTTTAATCAGTCCAAAGTTGAAGATATGTATTCAAATCTTGACTCTGCGTAATTGTTGACGTAATTGATTCGGCCGAACTCTTAAAAAAAGTTTGGTCGATTGTTTTTTGCGCCGACAACCCGTCAAGTTTAACGACATAAAATTTTGGCCGAATTTTTTTATAAAAGTTCGACTGAACTTTTACCCGGCTTTCCTTCGGTTGGAAAATATCACGAAGCCCCTAAAAAAAAAAACATTTAATGGCAATATAAATTGCCGCGAAAGCATTCATTATTTTCGCACATTTGGTTTGATGTTACAAAGGTCTTGGTCTGATTTTGCAAAGAATTGTTTTGGGTTTAAGGACTTTTTTTGGAGGTACATTCAAAGGATTTTTTGCAAAGGATTGTTTTGGGTTTAAGGAATTTTCTTGGAGGTACATTCAAAGGACATTTCTTGGAGGTATGTGATACATTTTTTGGATATTTTTTGAGCTTCATTTTTTTTGAAGGTATGGATTTGGGCTTAATTTTCATTGTTTTTGAAGGTATGGTTACAAAGGTGTTGGTCTGATTTTGCAAAGAATTGTTTTGGGTTTAAGGAATTTTCTTGGAGGTACATTCAAACGACAATTTTGCAAAGAATTGTTTTGGGTTTAAAGACTTTTCTTGGAGGTACATTCAAAGGACATTTCTTGGAGGTATGTGATACATTTTTTGGATGTTTTGTGGGCTTCATTTTTTTTGAAGGTATGGATTTGGGCTTAATTTTCATTTTTTTAAGAGGTTTTGGGCTTAATTTTCATTGTTTTTGGAGGTTAGGGCTAATTTTCAAAGGACTCTTTTTAGGCTTAATTTCGAAAGGACTCCTTTAGGATTCATATTCCAAGAACATTTTGGAAGTTTTTTTTAAGTGATACTTTTTTAGAGACTTTTTTGAAGTATTTGGACTGTGGCATTTTTTAAGAAGTTGGAATTAATTTTCAATGGACATTTTTTGGAGGCATTTTTGAAGTAATATTTTTTAAGGTGGCATTTTTTAAGAAGTTGGAATTAATTTTCAATGGACATTTTTTGGAGCCATTTTTTTGAAGTGACATTTTTTTAGAGTACGTGTTTTGGGTTGAAGTAAATCTTTTATAATGATTTTTTAAAACGAGTTTTTGTCTAACTTTTTAAATGAATTTTTTTTGTAGGACTTGGAAGGAAATATTTTGAGCTTCGATCCACTTTTATAAGATATTTTTTTCTCAGATTTATTAAAGTAAGTGTTTTGGATTGAAGTATATATTTTTGCAAGGTTTTTAAAATGAGTTTTTTTTAAATTAAATATTTTGTGATATTTTTTTTAATTGAGTTTTTGTCTAAATTTTTGAACGAAATTTTTTGAACTTCATACTCTATTATCATGGAGAATCGAAGAAATTGTACGAGAAAATATGATCGAAAAAGACACCTTGAGGAACCTAGAGAAGAGATGAGAGAATCTCGCAAAATAAAGAGAAAATCACTCTCAAATATTGAAGGGGAAAATCAACCTCAACTAGAAGTTGAAGCAAGTATGTAAATATAAATATTATGAATTTGATATATTTAAAATTTTCTTAGTGCAAAATGTGAAGCTTAAATTTTATTTGATGAACTAATTTGAAAAATATTTTACGATGTAAACAGAGAGAGATATTCCTCAAAACATTGATGATGAGATACAAAATTTTGAAAGAGAAAGTGAAAGAGATATTGAACCAATGATTGAAGATCGTGAAAATGTTGAAAAATA
This sequence comes from Pinus albicaulis, assembly GCA_034641835.2. Lineage (NCBI taxonomy): Eukaryota > Viridiplantae > Streptophyta > Pinopsida > Pinales > Pinaceae > Pinus > Pinus albicaulis. The sequence continues at coordinate 224,233,287 of CM076578.1, forward strand.
TTCAAGTGAAGAAATCTAATCCCAAGGTATATATATATATATATATATATATATATACATTCACGTATTATTGAAATTATACATATTTATTAATTTAGTTATTTATTGAATATATAAACTTATTATGTACTATTCATTCGAATATGTACATATGAAATCAATGTCAATGATGAGATGTTAGAAAATGTTGACACTAAGACATATGGAGATAAAATAGATGACCATATTATACGATATCGTGTTAACCACATTTTTTATATGTACTTCATAAAGGAAAATGTGACAGTTCAAGCCCAAATGTTGAAAGGTCTCCTATCATTAAGGAAATTAAAAGAAGGTACGAATTTATTGGGTATTTGAAAATCAACAAAATATAAAACAAAATGAAGGAAAACGTGATACAAAATATAAATAGTGCTATAAATTCAATTAGAAGATCTAGATAGAAAATTGTTTCAGTTGTACGTATAGAAATACATATGGTAGTGGTTTCATCAAGTACTAAAGAGAATCACTTGATTAAATCTATGGCACGAGAATTAGGAACCTCACGAAAAACATTTCACAAAAATCGTAAATTTCAGTTACAAATAGATGTAAATGATGAACTCGCTTGTTGGAGAGATATTTATAGGAAACCATACAAAGATAGACTTGGAGAAAATCTTAAAAAAATAATATATGAATATTGGAAGAAAAATTCATGTGTTTCACCCACTGCAAGACATGTGATGCGAAGAAGAATAGCACGAAATCAATACGAAGAACATGAAAAACATCTTTTTGGAAACCACTCAAATAGAGTTATTCAACAAGTTCAAAGAAGAGAATCGTCAAATTCAAGTTTCACTCAGTGCTTTTGTTCAACAAAACCATGGTATGTAAAACCTATCACCGTACGCGACACTTGTTGTTGCCGTTATCATGTGGAATTTGAGTTATATTATGACACATTCCTTGATTTCGGTAGAACATTATGGAAGGATTCACCTCCTCCTTCCAGTATCCGTGAATTCATATCTCAAATTGTATGTGAAAGACACAAAGTGATGAACTATTTTATTAAAAGAAATGTATACAGAAACAGGATGATTGTGGAAATTTGACTCAAATTTCAAAACTAATACTTTATTGAGATAAAATCACTAATCATTTTCCACATGTGAAAGTGAAATGGGAAGAGACAACAACATATCCATAACACTCCATCCGAAGGCAAATAGTGCTGGTAAGAACTAATTATGAAAAGGAAGAATTTTTGTGATAGAATTTCTAAGAAAGTTTGAGGCACAAATTTATAAATACAAGCACCAAGCATTTCTACATTCTCATGAAAGATTGAAAAATCAAAAAATCCTTTGAATTTTTTCCACTAGGGACTATTTTTGTTAGTAATTGATTTTTACAAGAAATTACACATTTTTTAAAGCAAAAAATAAATTCAGAGTAAATACTATCATTCTGACCAAGTCTCCATGCTCTTCCATATTCTATATAGACATGCTGAACAAAACGTCGATCATATATTAAGCACCAGTGAAAATTGACATGTTATTAAAGAATATCACTTTTATATCAGTGACGATCGTACACATGATACATATTTTGTAAAACATTGTTTTGGAAAGATTTATGACTCCTTGAAAAGTCATGGAATAACATTAAATGAACATTGGATATGGTTAGATGGATGCGCAAGTCAGTTCAAATTTGCACGATCATTCTTTTGGTTGTGGTGTCTTCATAAGAAAATTTGCATTAAACATTGTTGGATTTTCTTTTAGGATGGCCATGGAAAAGGAGAACATGATGGTGCAAGGGCACACATAAAATTAGCACTTAGAAGATATCAAATGAACCCCTTTGCAAGCTGACTTGTGGACGCTAAAGAAGTTGTTAAATGGTGCATCGTTGCTCTAAGCCATGAGACTGACCGATCGAGGGAAGTGCGAAGGTACATTCAATTTAATTTTTATTGGATATCTAATTTTAAACAGTGTACATTTATCATAATGATTATCTTTGATGGTATTATGTTATCATATTTACATTATTCTTTGAATTTTCCATATAAAGGTTTTTTTGGCATATTGGGATCGAAGATGTAGATAGATCAATTGGAAATGACGTTGAAACAATAAAAGGAACTCAAAAATTGCATTCAATTAAAACAAAGTTGTCTAGAAATGTGTTTTCATTGGATAAAAGAAAATGTTCTTGTTTTTGTCATGTTTGCATAGACAATACATAATCCAATTACATTTGTGAAAAAAAAATGTATGTAAAATATTGGAAACATACAAAGCTAAATACAAAGGGAAAAATTTTTGTTGCAATTTTTGAAGAAATGAAATCAGAGGAGACTACAATATCATGTGATGGTGATCGAGTTTTTGATCTTGTTAGAGAAGGTAACATTTACATTGCTTTCAAATGATAAAGATCTACAAATAAATTTAAATACATAAGTTTGATAAGTTTGTTTTATTGTGCAGGAGATGTTTTTGCTATAATTACACCTACTAACAACGATGAAAATGTGAAGTATTATTTGATGTGTTGCACTAAATGAAAGATGTCATTAGAAAACTATAATGATCACGAGTTTCCATATGAAAGAGGATCTATTATACTGAAAGGTTATTTTTTCAGACAAACTAATCAAAGTGGGGATTTTATTTACTTTGAAGACTATGAACCTCATGGCATAAGTTGTAAATATAGTCACTTGGTGTGTGCAGCACGTGTAAATTTGATAGAGGTTCAATCAAAGAAAAAATGAAAATTATGAAATCGAACATGTCAAAATCCGATCATGAACGGATCATTGAAGATGGCATTCCATCGGAATTTTTTTGATTGAACTGCCCAACAATTTCTTCTCTTTGGATTCATGTTTTAGAACTTCCAGAACTCGACTAAAAATTGAGTTGCCTTTTTATGTTATCTGTGCAAGTGTTTGCACATGTACAAATTGTTTTGGTACATGCACACTAGTATCAACTGAAAGTAGATTTTCTATACATGCGTTGATGAAAAATGTTATATATATATATATATATATGTTCTATAATGCAATTAACTGAAAGTAGTTTTTCTATGTGCATTGATGAAAAATGTTGCATGTATTGGATATATACACGGACTGAATGCGACCATTTTTTCTCATGGGATTTTCTAGTAAAAGGTATCCACAATGTAAATAAATCATCCACAGTATAGTTTTGTACGAAGATTCCTTTCAGACAAGAGACTCGGAGCACTTCTCCGACTTTTGGTGGGATTTGACACACATCTCTATTCTTGATAGAAAATATTACAAAATTTGTTTGTCCAATGGTCGGATATGTTCTAGGCAATTAACTGAAAGTATCTTTTCTATGTACATTGATGAAAAATGTTGCACGTATTGGATATATATATGTTCCAGAATGCAAGTAATTGTTCAAGTAGTTTTCCCATGTGCATTGATGAAAAATGTTTCACGTACTGAATATATATGTTCTATAATGCAATTAATTGAAAGTAGCTAAATTCTATAGGCATTGATGAAAAGTAGCTAAATTTTATTGGCATTGATGAAAAATGTTGAAGTGCTGGATATATATGTTCTAGAAAGAAATTAACTATTCAAATAGATTTTCTATGTGCATTGATGAAAAATTTTGCACATACTAGATATATATACATTATAGATTGCATTTTTAAAATTTTATGATTGTTTTCAATACATCTAACAAAACCTAGAATCTTATATATATATATATATATATATATATATATATATATATATATATATATATATATATATATATATATATATTGTACTTTAATAATTTTAATATATTCAAACATGTAAAATCATTTTGTATGTACATATATTCATGTAATTTTTTGTTGTTTGGAAAATATGTTCTGAATGCAACAAAAGCATAATACTACAATCATACAAAATGTAGTTCAACCATCCAAAACTTGAGTTTTAAAACTTTTTGATTATCACAATATTATCACATGCTATGTGCCAATTATAGTTCAAATATCCAATAAAAACGTTTCACTAATAATAAGACCATGCCAAATAAGATTCAACCATCTTAAAATTTAAGTTTTAATTTAATATAAAATTATAGATCACAACATTACTCACATGCCAAATGAATCAATTAACCAAAATTTAAGTTTTAAGAACATTATATATCATATTCATGTACCAAATGTAATTCACATAAAATATGTCCAAAATTTGTAGATCTCACAAGTATCAAGTATCAAGTTATATATGACTGCATCTAGATAATATATAAAAAAGTAAATTTAAGACTAGAAATCTATTGAAAATATAATGTTGCACATGTGCATGTGCATCATCCATCAAATACAGATGGATGTAGTATCTTTCCCAGCAAAGTCTCAATCCATGAGCTATCCTGCGAAGCATGGGGAACCTGTACACAATGTCTACAAACATTAAAATTTGATGTTTTAAAATTGAGTGCGAATATATATAACTTCATGTAAAAAACAAAATATAAAAAAAAAATCATGCAATGCCTCATGAGGTTCCCTCTCCATTTGTTGCTCGTCTGCTACAACTTCCCCCATGGGAACATCTCCAACAGTAAATTGTACAGACACACACACACACACACATATATTAAAATTAAAAAATTTCAAATGAAAATTCATATATATAAACCTATTTTCAATAATATTAAAAAAAAAATTAGACAACTTGTTCAATGGTTGAAATGGTGTGGATGTTCCTATCTCCATCGCTAGAGTTCGTGGAGAAAATAAAATTCAAAAAAATTTAAAGTATAAAATAACCCAAGATCAAGATCTCAATTTATAATAAAACTTTTAAACTTCAATTTATAAATTATAACTTAAAAACATATATATATTAAGTGAAAAATTGAATACTTTTGTAGGTGGATTTGGCTCATCTCCTGAGAGAGGCTCTAAAAGAAAATCTCGAAAAACCTAAAATTCAAACAATTTAAAATAACTCAAAATCTCTAGATCTCAATTTATAATAAAAATTTTAAGCTTCAATTTATAACCTATAATTTAAAAACGTACACACACACACACACACACACACATATATATATATATATATATATATATATATATATATATATATATATATTTAAGTGAAAAATTGAATACTTGTGCTATCGGATTTGGCACATCTCCTAAGAGTGGTTCAAAAAGAAAATCTCCAAAAACCTAAAATTCAAAAAATTTAAAAGAACTCAAGATATAGATATATCTCATTTTTTAATGGAAATTTTTGTGGTGGAATATATAACTTAAAAGCATAAATTTTAAAAGTGAAAATTTATCCATACTTTTTGTTATGTATCTGGCACATCTCCTAAGGAAGTAGAAGGTACATCTCCCAAGGAAGAAGAGGTACCGCCATCCCAAAAACATCAGATGGAATCAGAATCTGTTAAAACATTTTATTATTTATATGTACATGTACATGTGTGCACAATTATTTATTTTAAAATTATCACTTAAAAAACACTAACATTTTCCAACATATCTTCATGGTGAGACCCATCTTGATTGTTTGAACCAGAGGCTCCAAACGTGATATTAACATTTTCGTCATTCATTTAGCATGACAACTACAAATGGTCTTAACATATAATGAGAAAATGGTGTTAACATATAATGATACATTTTTTTTACATTAATGTATACAAATAAATGTATATATATGTATTTATTACAAATTGTACATGCGTTAAAATAATTGAACTCTAACCATTAACACATACCGTTCCTCTGCCCTTTTCCTCATGAAAAATTTGGTTATGCCAACCATTGCGACAATTCTTTGCATATGTTTTGAGATCTTCAACACTCATGTTGTCAATCTCTTCATTTGTATAATACACAAAATTAACACGTGCATTCTCACGTGCTCTTTGTCAATTCAGAAAAACATCGACTCCACCCAGTCCACTGGAACATTGTCGATGATGGCATCCCTTGCTTCTCGACTAATTTGAGAAGTGGCTTCCATCTCTGATCGCAATGTTTCGACACGAACAAGTTGACTAACCAATGGTGGCTCAGGACGAGGCAACTCAACATCACGTCTAATGCCCCTACAATCACACAATCGACCTTTCCCAGGACCAAAAAATTTAGAGGGAAGGTCATTGTAATTGGGTTTCATTTGCAAAAATAATTATGCATAAAATAATTTTACAAAATAAAGAAGAACCTCATCATTCCATGGGAGTCTTCCATAGGCCGCAAGGTGTCTATGATACAAAAAGTGAGCTATATCAGAGTGCTTGAAATATTTCACCTTCAGCATCTTTCTTTTTTGCCCTTCTTTGAAATTAAACATAGACTTTTCCATTGTTGTTTTAACTCTTTCTATAACAACCTCCCATTTATCGGGACCCATCACTGTTTCCTTTCTTTTTCTCATGACTTCCACAAAAGTATCAGTGGTTGGCCCAAGCTTTCGGTACACATCTACTAGTTGGCCTAAAGAGTGTGTAGCTATTTCCAAGATTTTTCAACTCACAGAAAGTAGAGTCAAAGCCACAAGATCTCTCTGCAATTTTGTATGAAGATTTTGACACCTTTCTAAGGTGCATTGCTGCATGTTTCTTTCCCAAGGTATATTGGAAATGTCTGTCGGATAAGTCATGGTGGGTGGACAACACTCTTCCTGAATGAAGCGTTATGCCCTACGTCTCTTTTTAACAACATTTGGAGCATTTTCAGCCTCTGCATCAATATATAAAATTTTGTATATTAGAAAAAACAGATGGAAACAAATTTGTACAAATTGAATGAAAAAAATATTCAAATTGATGGCCACCTCAATGTGGTTGGCTAGCATCTTTCCCACCCTAAGTTTGTTGAGAATCAGAACGACCCTACTGAGAACCAACACGACCATTCGTTGATTGGCCTCTGGGGGAATAAATATCACCACCTTCACACAACCTTCTAGCACTTATTGATGGCCCTCTAAGGGGATTTGAAACACCACCAACCTTTCGAGACGAGAGAGAAGCTTCATAAACAAATATGAATTTATAATCAATTGAAAAATAAATTCATACATATAAATACATGTACATATTCATTGATTAAATTGTGTTAACCATACCACGACTAGGTGAACCATGAACATGCTCCATTGATGGATTAGAGACCCTTCTCCTCTTAGCTCCTAGAACATAAAAAATGAAAATTATTAACAACTAATTTAACTCACAAAGTTGATAAAAAGTCAATTCCATATGTACACACATGTATGTATATGTATGAAGATTTAAGATTATATTTAAATACCATGAGCATCCCTCGATCCCTGATCCCCCTCTCTCGTAGAGATATGGGATTTTGTTGATCTTCATCGTTCATCCTCCATGATATATATATCTACGGTGGACATTTACAATTATTTTTTTAAATGACTAATTTAAAATAAATTCAAAATAAATTTCAGACAATTAATGTAATTTAGTGTACACAAATTATGCAAAACACAACTTTCAAAGCACTAATTGATGTGTGAAACTCAATTTAAGAAAAAAATTATAAAAAATTTAAGTTCACCAAATTGCGCTTTACATGGTGGGAGCACACTTGGTATAAAATTGAAAAAAACACATTGTCATTAAAAAAGAATTGAAACTCCATTTAAACAAAAATTTGTTGAAGTCCCTGCATTTTAATTTTATAAAAATGTGAAGTTCACCACTTGTTGCAAATGTGAAGTTCACCAAGTTGCGCTTACATGGTGTGGTGGGATCACACTTGATATATAATTGAAAAAAGAACATGGTCATTAGAAAAGACGCATTTATAAGTACAAAACACACACATATCCAAGATATGTTACAATGTCCATCAATAAATTTTGAAAGAGAGCGTCTTAACACTAATTCACCTTTGATAGATGAATCTTGAATTTTTGAAGAAGAGCATCTCAAAACTAATTCATCTTTGGGAGATGAATCTTGAATTTTTGAAGAAGAGAGTCTCAAAACTAATTCATGTTTGAGAGATGAATCTTTCATTAGCATTGCCCCGTATAATTCTAATTCATCTATTAATTCATCTTTGATAGATGAATCCTCAATTGGCATTGCCCCACACAATAAATCATAAGACATCTTATTCACATTTGTACAATGTCTTATGCTAAAAAATTGAAATTGGCTAACAATATTGTTTGTTATTCCATGCAGTTATTTTAGCCTCTCATTCTTAACTTGGTACACGAAATTCATCTGGTTTCACACAAGTTCATAATTGGTGAAAACTACAATTCCATTTGATGCATACTCCATATTTGTTCCCAAGCCTTCTATCAATCCAATATAATATGCCTCGTTGTTTGTTGTTCTTCCCAGTATATTCATTTTCCTTTGGACGACTTTTCTAGTCGCAATATTGGAAAGCACATATGTAATCACTGCTTTCCCTAGACTAGGATAGCAAGAAACATCTATGCATAATTTCCATTTTTCAACCATATTTAGTGGTTTTTTTATCCCTGAAAAAAATAAATAAAAATATATATTAAATTGACATTTATTGCAAATGCATGGGAGAAATGACACATGTACATGAGATAAATGATATGTGCATGGTTTATCTTAAATTTTGACTTACAAAATTTATGGTAGAATTCACATCTAGAATTAATGGGAGGAAGCCTTTAGTTTGTGGGAGAAATGAATTTTATGCACTTACTAAAACAACTAGTTATGTCAAAAGTCACATATTTATGAGTTTGTGGGAGAAATGAAATAGAAATGAAACATGCCTTAAAGTTTGCCTAAAAGTTTATTGGAGAAGGGAGAAATGACACATGTACAAGGTTTGCCTTAGAGTGGTAGTGGTTTAAGGATACGAAAATGAAGAACTTCTATTTAGATTTGTTACATATATTGACTGTAGGGGAATTTACTGGATATGTCACCTTTGAGAAAAGATGAGATCCAAAGGCTACCTGGCCCTTTACAGACACTCCCTTTAGAACTTGTAGAAGTTAACACTCAACAGAAAAACTAAAATCTTATGGAAGTTCAAAATCCTATGAGAGTTCAACCACTTTAGGTTCAATTTTTAGGCCTTAAAATTTGAGAGTAATGACATTTACATGGTTTGTAAAATTATTTTATGCACTTACAAAAAACTTTCTTTAAAGTTAATGGGAGAAAGCCAACATGACATGTATGCTTTAAAAACTTTTCCTAAGAATTTATGGGAGAAACGACACATGAAAATAGTTTGCCTTAAAGTGGTTGAGGTTTATGGATATTAAAATGAAGAAAGTGTATTTAGATCTGTTACAGAGATTGACTGTAGGGGCATTTACTGGATATGTCACCTTTGAGAAAAGATGAGATCCAGAGGCTACCTGGCTCTTTACAGACTCTGCCTTTAGAACTTGTAGAAGTTAACAGTCAACAAACATACAAAAATCATATGGAAGTTCAAAATCCTATAAGAGTTCAGCCACTTTAGGTTCAATTTTTAGGCCTTAAAGTTTGAGAGAAATGACATTTACATGGTTTGCAAAAATATTTTATGCACTTACAAAAAACATGCTTTAAATTCAATGGGAGAAAGCCAACATGACATGTATGCTTTAAAAACTTTGCCTAAGAATTTATGGGAGAAATGACACATGTACACAATTTTCCTTAAAGTGGTTGAGGTTTATGGATATTAAAATGAAGAACTTCTATTTAGATCTGTTATAGAGATTGACTGTAGCAGCGTTTACTAGATATGTCACCTGGGAGAAAAGATGAGATCCAGAGGCTACCTGGCCCTTTACAGACTCTGCCTATAGAACTTGTAGAAGTTAACACTACCTGTCCCAATTATACCCTATGAAGTGTGTAGAGGACCCGTGGAATCGCTCACACTACTTTACGTAGACATAAGGGTGTATAAGAGTGCACTAAGTTAAAAAAATATGGTCATATTATTGGATATCTTTCCCAAGAGCCCAAATGTACTCCTTAAGTATATGTGGAGTATATATAACCATCTACAAAAAATGGTGATTATTTTCAAGTTAAGGATAATGTATGAGCCATGTGTATACACACATTATCTAGAAACCATCTAGACCAAAATAAATGGTACTTCAGTGATTTGAAGAAAAAATAACACCAAGAAGCTTTGAAGGAGGGGAATAAGAACTGGAAATATGAGGATAAGAATAAAATAGTCACTACACATCCATGTAAGGGTAGTAGAAATAATTCTAACCATTGCAACATTGATGGTCACATTAAGGAGAATTATTGGATGTTTGGTATGTGTTATATTCTTTATGTGAATAGCCCCATGCACTATATATTTTTCTAAGCATAGTTGTGGGAATAAAGTGGGAAGAAAGGACCCCCACTTTAGGGTTTCATATAGACAAATAATTCCCCACACACAGGTGTCCAGGGGTAGTGCCCCCAAAAAATGTTTTTGGGAAAAAATGAGCATAGTTTTGAGAAATATAATTCCAAAATGGAATATTTGTTGGTGAACAAATATCAGTGTATCACTATGGATATATCTATTTCATTAAAAGGGATTTTTCTGGAAGGATTTCCACTAAGTTGGAAAGAAGGGAAAATATCACAATTATATGTTAATGTGCATGTGTTTTACATTGAACATTTTTCATTTTATTAAGAATCTATTTCAAACAATTAACTATATACTTGGTTAAAAACTATGTTTTGTATCAAATCACTTTTGGTTTCAATGGGAAACTTTTATGGCTAATGTGTTTTTTTCGAAATGTGATACACCCCATTAAATGGGAGATATATCGGAATGATTCCAATGGTGTAATAAAATAGTTTCAAGTAGTTTAAAGATATAGATGCATAAATTCAATGAGCATAGTTTTGAGATATACAAGTCCAAAATGAAATTGTTATTGGTGAACAAATATCAGTGGATCACTATGGATATATCTACTTCATTAAAAGGGATTTTTCTAGAAGGATGTCCACAAATTTGGAAAGAAGGGAAAATATCACAATTATATACATTAATGCATGTGTTTTACATTGAATATTTTTCATTTTATTAAGAATCTATTTGAAAGAACTAACTATATAAGGTTAAAACCTATGTTTTGTATCAAATAACTTTTGGTTTCAATGGGAAACTTTTATGGCTAATGTGTTTTTTTTAAAATGTGATAGACCCCATTAAAATGGGAGATATATCAAAATGATTCCTATGGTGAAATAAAATAGTTGAGTAGTTTAAAGATATAGATGCATAAATTCAATAAGCATAGTTTTGAGATAATTCCAAAATGGAATAGTTGTTGTTGAACAAATATCAGTGGATCAATATGGTTATATCTGCTTCATTAAAATGGATATTTCTAGAAGGATGTCCACTAAGATGGAAACAAGGGAAATAGAACAATTATATGTTAATGTGCATGTGTTTTACATTGAATATTTTTCATTTTATTAAGAATCGATTTGAAACAATTAACTATATAAGGTTAAAACCTGTGTTTTGTATCAAATTACTTTTTGATTCAATGGGAAACGTTTTGGCTAATGTTTTTTTCTCGAAATGTGATAGACCCCATTAAAATGGGAGATGTATCGAAATGATTCGTATGGTGTAATTAAATAGTTTCAAGTAGTTTAAAAATATAGATGCATAAATTCAATGAGCATAGTTTTGAGATATAAAAGTCCAAAATGGAATAGTTGTTTGTGAAAAAATGTCAGTGGATCACTATGGATATATCTACTTCATTAAAAGGGATTTTTCTAGAAGGATGTCCACTAAGTTGGAAAGAAGAGAAAATATAACAATTATATGTTAATGCATGTGTTTTACATTGAATATTTTCCATTTTATTAAGAATATATTTGAAACAATTAACTATATACTTGGTTAAAACCTATGTTTTGTATCAAATCACTTTTGGTTTCAATGGGAAACTTTTATGGCTTATGTGCTTTTTCTTTTTGTATCAAATTACTTTTGGTTTCAATGGTAAAATTTTATGGCTAATGTGTTTTTATCGAAATGTGATAAACCCCATTAAAATGGGAGATATATCGAAATGATTCCTATGGTGTAGTAAAATAGTTTCAAGTAGTTTAAAAATATAGAGGGATAAATTCAATGAGCATAGTTTTGAGATATAAAAGTCCAAAATGGAATAGTTGTTTGTGAACAAATATCAGTGAATCACTATGGATATATCTGCTTCATTAAAAGGGAGGGTTTTTTCTAGAAGGATATCCACTAAGTTGGAAAGAAGGGAAAATATAACAATTATATGTTAATGCATGTGTTTTACATTGAATATTTTTCATTTTATTAAGAATATATTTGAAACAATTACCTATATAAGGTTAAAACCTATGTTTTGTATCAAAACACTTTTAGTTTCAATGGTAAAATTTTACGGCTAATGTGTTTTTTCTCGAAATGTGATGGACCCCATTAAAATGGGAGATATATCGAAATGATTCCTATGGTTTAATAAAACAATTGAGTAGTTTAAAGATATAGATGCATACATTCAATGAGCTTAGTTTTGAGATATACAAGTCCAAAATGCAATAGTGGTTGGTGAACAAATATCAGTGGATCACTATGGATATATCTGCTTCATTAAAAGGGATTTTTCTAGAAGGATGTCCACTAAGTTGGAAAGAAGGGAAAATATCACAATTATATGTTAATGCATGTGTTTTACATTGAACATTTTTCATTTTATTAAAAATCTATTTGAAACAATTAACTATATAAGGTTAAAACCTATGTTTTGTATCAAATTACTTTTGGTTTTAATGGGAAACTTTTATGTCTAATGTGTTTTTCTTGAAATGTGATAGACCCCATTAAAATGAGAGATATATTGAAATGATTCCTATGGTGTAATAAAATAGTTTCCAGTAGTTTAAAAATATAGATGCATAAATTCAATGAGCATAGTTTTGAGATATAAAAGTCCAAAATGGAATAGTTTTTTGTGAACAAATATCAGTGGATCATTATGGATATATCTGCTTCATTAAAAGGGATTTTTCTAGAAGGATGTTCACTAATTTGGAAAGAAGAGAAAATATAACAATTGTATGTTAATTCATGTGTTTTACATTGAATATTTTTCTTTTATTAAGAATCTATTTGAAACAATTAACTGTATACTTGGTTAAAACCTATGTTTTGTATTAAATCACTTTTGGTTTAAATGGGAAACTTTTATGGCTAATTTTTTTTTTTCTTTTTGTATAAAATTACTTTTGGTTTCAATAGGAAACTTTTATGGCTAATGTGTTTTTCTCGAAATGTGATAAACCCCATTAAAATGGGAGATATATTGAAATGACTCCTATGGTGTAATAAAATAGTTTCAAGTAGTTTAAAAATATAGATGCATAAATTCAACGAGCATAGTTTTGAGATATAAAAGTCCAAAAAGGAATAGTTGTTTGTGAACAAATATCAGTGGATCACTATGGATATATCTGCTTCATTAAAAGGGAGGGATTTTTCTAAAAGGATGTCCACTAAGTTGGAAAGAAGGGAAAATATCACAATTATATGTTAATGCATGTGTTTTACATTGAACATTTTTCATTTTATTAAGAATCTATTTGAAACAATTAACTATATAAGGTTAAAACCTATGTTTTGTATCAAATTACTTTTGGTTTCAATGGGAAAATTTTATGGCTAATGTGTTTTTCTCGAAAAGTGGTAGACCCCATTAAAATGGGAGATATATCGAAATGATTCCTATGGTGTAATAAAATAGTTTCAAGTAGTTTAAAAATATAGATGCATAAATTCAATGAGCATCATTTTGGGATAGAAAAGTCCAAAATGGAATAGTTGTTTGTGAACAAATATCAATGGATCAGTATGGATATATATGCTTCATTAAAAGGGATTTTTCTAGAAGGATGTCCATTAAGTTGGAAAGAAGGGAAAATATAACAATTATATGTTAATGCATGTGTTTTGCATTGAATATTTTTCATTTTATTAAGAATGTATTTGAAGCAATGAAATATATACTTGGTTAAAACCTATGTTTTGTATCAAATCACTTTTGGTTTCAATGGGAAACTTTTATGGCTAATGTGTTTTTTCTTTTTGTATCAAATTACATTTGGTCTAAATGGGAAACCTTTATGGCTAATATGTTTTTCTCGAAATGTAATAAACCCCATTAAAATGGGAGATATATCAAAATGATTCCTATGGTGTAATAAAATAGTTTCAAGGAGTTTAAAAATAAATATGCATAAATTCAATGAGCATAGTTTTGAGATATAAAAGCCCAAAATCGAATAGTTTTTTGTGAACAAATATCAGTGGGACACTATGGATATATATGCTTCATTAAAAGGGAGGGATTTTTCTAGAAGGATGTCCACTAAGTTTGAAAGAAGGGAAAATATCACAATTATATGTTAATGCACCTGTTTTACATTGAATATTATTCATTTTATTAACAATCTATTTCAAACAATTACCTATATAAGGTTAAAGCCTATTTTTTGTATCAAATCACTTTTGGTTTCAATGGGAAACTTTTATGGCTAATGTGTTTTTTCTCGAAATGTGATAGACCCCATTAAAATGGGAGATATATCGAAATGATTCCTATCGTTTAATAAAATAATTGAGTAGCTTAAAGATATAGATACACAAATTAAATGAGCATAGGTTTGAGATATACAAGTCCAAATTGCAATAGTTGTTGGTGAACAAATATCAGTGGATCACTATGGATATATTTGCTTCAGTAAAAGGGATTTTTCTAGAAGGATGTCCACTAAGTTGGAAAGAAGGGAAAATATCACAATTATAGGTTAATGCCTGTGTTTTACATTAAATATTTTTCATTGTATTAAGAATCAATTTGAAACAATTAAGTATATAAGGTTAAAACCTATGTTTTGTATCAAATAAATTTTGGTTTCAATAGGAAACTTTTATGGCTAATATGTTTTTCTAAAAATGTGATATACCCCATTAAAATGGAAGATATATCGAAATGATTCCTATGGTGTAATAAAATAGTTGAGTAGCTTAAAGCTATAGATGCATACATTCAATGAGCATAGTTTTGAGATATATAAGTCCAAAATGGAATATTTGTTGGTGAAAAAATATCAGTGGATGACTATGGCTATATCTGCTTCATTAAAATGGATTTTCTAGAAGGATGGACTAAGTTGGAAAGAACGGAAAATATCAAAATTATAATTTAATGCATGTTTTACATTGAATATAAAAGGTTTTTTCTGTCTCTCATTGTTTCAGTCCTGATCTTATAAAATTTTTCCACTAAATCCATTCCCTATTACTTTTCATGTGAACCACATTCCCACACCCACCCATCTATGTACCTAAGACTTTTTTCATGTTCCGCAAATATCAATACATCTGCCTGTGATCCTAGAGAGTCCTCTGATGAATTTGAAGTCTTACAACTGGTCATATTGAAACAAAACCGCTACAGGGTTTAGGTAATAGTTTTATGTCTTCTCTTGGGGATGATGTGATTTGAACATCTAACACACTTGGAGTAAATCACCAATCCATGATTGGAATAAATTACCAACCTTGGCATAAAGAGTTCTTATCAGATTTTCCTGCTATTTCAGACTAACAGTGTTCATAGGTTGAACACTGACAAAGAATGTTCAAAAAGTTTCCATCCTAGCATCAACAAGATTTCTGTTATTCCTGCAGATAGTGATAAGCCTGGTGGTAATGGTAACTTTGATAACTAAAATTGAGACTAAAAATGTTCATAGGTTGAACACTAACAAAGAATTTTAAGAAAGTTCCTACCTAGCATCGGTAAGATTTCTGTTATTCCTATAGATAGTGATAAGTCTGGTGGTAATGGTGACTCTGATAACTACAATTCAGACTAACAGTGTTCATAGGTTGAACATTGACAAAGAATGTTTAGAAAGTTTCCTTCCTGGCATCGGCAATATTTCTGCTATTCCTACAGATAGTGATAAGCCTGGTGGTAATGGTGACTCTGATACTTCAGCAATTGGCGCTATACAGATGCATGTTTTTTAAAGGAACAAAAAGGAAGGAAATATATAAGCAAGTAGATTTCATAGTGAAATGGACAGGGATAGTAAAATATATGTTTTTTTCTGTAGGTTTTTTTTAATTTTGATCCATTTTGGAAAGTACAATTGAAAGAAGATTCACAGCATATTAATGTAAAGGTCTAGAATGCTACAAGAAAATTAGTTTGTCGATTTTGAATTAACAAGTGAAAATGTAAGTGAAACTTTTGTAAGTACTTTGACTACTATAAGTCACTTTCCCTAGTACATTATATGCTCAGAATTGGATCAAGGACCTAAGGATTAGCTCAAAATTCAAAGTTACAGGATTGAGTTGAAACCAATATGGTTGCATAGGCATCGGCTTCCTAAGTTCGGCACCACAAACGGTTTGAAAAACGAACACCATATGAGGAATTTATTGCACTTCAAATGTCGAGTGGGTCCAGCGGAGCACGGAGGGGCCAGCCCTCCTCCCATGGAACCTCATCATATGACCAGTGTGGGAGCTTAATGTTAAGAGCGCTTAAGGAGCCTAATCTCAAGTTTAATATTTAATTAAGCTTCAGTTAAGTGGATTTTAATATGGAAGAGATTCTGGAGGCGCTTCCAAATTTAGGCGAACTTCGACTTTTAGTGGAGTTAACTCGTAGTTGCCCCACATTTGGTGGAGGAAATTGGGGCAAAGTTGTTTTGGTCATAAATCCCTTATTATTGAGCCAAATTGGATGAAATTTTGGTCAATATTGAGTCCCTTAGACCTTCTGAGCACTTTGGGACAAGTTTCAGGTCGAATGGAGGTGATCTTCAATATATTTTGCAATAGGGAAGATGAAGGGGCCATCAGGGCCACCATGAGACAAATTTAGTTTGAGGCCTAGCCAGGGGAGTTAGAGTCCTTTTTTTCAGAGTTCAATTAGTCTAAATTGGATAACTAAAATGCTATGAATCTGATGCAATGGTTTGTAGAGCCTGTAGAGAACGTTTGAAGGCTGAAAGGCTTCAGTAAAGTTCCAGGGGCCATTAGTGCCAGCTTTTGCCAGCAGCAGTGCAGGGCTTTGAAAGAGATGTTTGAGACCATTTGTAGTGAACAGTGGTCATTATTGATTGAAAAATAATTCTGAATATATTTATACAGGTTTCAGTAAATTTTAAAGACTTTTAGAGGTCGAAAACTGAGTAGAGATATTTTCATTAACCCTAGTGCCAAGGGGTGTCTATAGGTGATTGAGGTGAAAACGGAGCAACCGGAGGCTATTTTTGATGAAGCAAAACTCTATCTTGACTATTTAAGTCATTTTGGAACCAATGGGAGTGGTTTTAGAACATTTTGATAACTTATAGAGCTCGAAAAGCTGATGTGAAGTTCTAGGCAGCCATGGGCAAACCGTGGAGGATAGCCTATTTTGGGGATGTTGTGCTCAATTTGAGAAATTTCTCAGTTGTTATTTGATTTCTGATGTGTGTTGGATATATCAAGAGTGTTTTTAGTGACAAAAATAGAATTCTGAGGGGGTTTTTTCCATTTAGAAGCTCATAGTAGCTTAGTGCACCGACAGAAGGAATCGTGTCAACAAGAGCCTAAAGCTGTTTGCATAATTTGGACAGCCATTAGAGGGATATTTCTGGTATTTTCAGTCCTTGGGATCATTTTTGTATTCATTGGAATTAAGTATTTACTTTGTAAAAAAACTTACCATAATCCCAAAGAGCTGAGTCATGATGACAAAGCTCAAATGAGACGTAGCCCATGAGATTTCAGGTGAACTCCTAGATTAAAATTGTTGTTGTGTTTGAATGATTATTTGTTGCATTATGTTACTGTCATACATGTTAAATTACAACAATAACAAATGAATTTAAGACACATAAACAGTAAAGATTCATATACCACTTTCAAGTAAATAATTCCGCAAAATTGTTAAGTACAAGCTAGATCACTTTTAATTTAAACTGAGTGGTAGGTTCTTGAAATACATACAAGTTAGCCTGGCCATTTCAAGATTAGGTTGGTATCAAATCATAGTTTCTTGCTTGACAGAGCACTTTTTTGCTTGATTGTATAGCTTGAAATTTGTTTAAATAGTGTAAAAGATTGACTGTTTTACTGTTTGCAAACTGATTGTTGTTTGAGTTTGCTTGAAATTTGGGCATAGCTACTGATTAGCTAAGTCCTGGAGAGGAAAAAAGGAAGAAAAGGCATGAAGGCATATTCCTTACCCTAAGGGACCTAAAGGTCACTTTTGGAACAAACCCTCTTGACGATTGTTTGTTAAGAAGCTCTTGGAGTTTGTTTGTTGTTTGGCTGCTTGAATAAGAGTTTTTCTCTATAGCCATTTGGTTAAAAAAGATTTGTCATTTGTTTTGAAAAGCTTTGAGAACTTTGTTGAAGTTAATTTGTTCATTGTCATCATAATGACAACTTCTACAAGTGAAGTTTCCTCCTTCACAAGATTCTTCGATGATGATATGAAGCATGAATTTATTATATTGAAGGACATGGTGTAGATTTTGTTTGAGGATAAAAGAGAAAGCACTAAGCTTCGTGAACAATTGTTTTCCATGAAGGAAGAGAAGGAATAAATTCTTCAAAAATTGCATGATATGGAGAGGAAACTCCATCAAGCCCAAGATGCTTTGACCAAGAAAATGCATGAGGAAAAGGTAATCCATTCTAAATTGTCTTCAGTTTCCTCATTAGAAAGATGAGTTGGTTCTTTTGAAAAACATACAAGAGGTATAGGGTCGAAGTTAATGATTAAAATGGGCTATGAAGGCAAAGGGTTATGCAAGCATGCACAAGGCATGGTTGAACCTATTTCGGCTGAGGAACGACCCAAGAATCTTGGTCTTGGTTATGTGCAATTTAATGGCGAAGACTCCAAACCCATGAAGGCATGTGAGGCTATTTCAAATAGAATTTTAATTCCAAGTTCTAAGATAAAAATATGTCAAATTTGTTTCAAATATGATTGCCATTGCTTTAAGCCTTTGTTGCAGCAAGAACATGGTAGACATGTAGCTTATGTTGAGCATGCAAGTTCATATAGTTTTCAAGACAAGAACGATGATGTTAATCTACAAATGAAAGTTGTAGCCTCTACTAGTTCATCTCCTCATGAAGGAAAAAAGGATGAACATGCAAAGCAACACAAAAGGTATAAATCTTCTCATGATCAATTTGATTGTGTTTCTGCAAAGCATGATAATTTTGCATGCCTAAATGGAAGAAAGATTTTTGTACATATTGTGGTAGATTTAACCATGATGTTTCGAGATGCTGGATGAGGAAGAAAGCATACAGGAAGCAGATGAGGCAAAGGAAACTTTTAAATAAAGTGCATAAATTTTTCACATTTTGCCAAAAGAGGGGACATGTTGTCTCCCATTGTTAGACTTTGCATCGAACTAGTTGTCCAAAGCACATGAAGCAAGAGGACAGAAATATTGGCGCAAGTGGAACTATGGATTCCAATATCAATGTGAAAATGGAAGATTCACATAAAGAAGTGTTGCAGCAGAAAAATTCGCCATGGAGGTGGCTTGGAAAGAAGTGGATGGACTTCTTAACACCATCAAAAATACTCCTCTATACATATGCACATTTCGGTTGTATGCATGTATTTCTGTTGAAAATTTTGATGCAAGATTGCATATAAATGCAATTCAGTTGAAGGAATTTCTTTGTTGTTGCAAAATTTCATCGTGGAGGTGTAAAATATGAGTATGATACTCACTTATATTGCAGCAATATCTTTTATTTCAGCTCTTTAGTCACCCACATGTTTTTGGGATTATGTACTTGTTGGTACTTGAAAGGAGGAGTTGAAGGTGTACATGTGCATGGAAGTTGTATGTTTAAATAGCGAACTCTAAATAGGTTCATTATACATTGATACATGCAAATGTGTTTGTCAAGATGTATCATGTTGTTTATCAATTTGTGTCGATTGTGTCACACATGTTTGTCGACTTGTGTCGATTATGTTGCACACTTTTTACATTGAATTTGTGTCAATTGTATAACACATTTTATGATGACTTGTTGTTGATGTCATGTGTTGCACGAATTATGTTTGAGCCATCTTAGATCATTGATCAAGGCAGCGATGTTCAGATTCTTTCTGCAAATTTCTCGCCAAAAATATTCTGAGTGAGTGCAAGAAAGGAAGCTCTTGACAAGAGGGTACGCGCATCAAGGAAGGGAAGTGTGAATTGCTTTCTAGTTGTGGTTAAAAGTCACTAGCCATACAAGGCAAATGTTTGGAGGCTAAAGAGAAGAGGGTGCAGTACTCTCATTTGCTGTACAGATCAATTTCAGTATTCCAAGAGAGCTTTTGGGGTCCAAAAGCTTCTCATTTGGGAGGTGTGATCAGAACTGAATCAAGGACCTAAGGATTAGCTCAAAATTCAAAGTTACATGATTGGGTTGAAACCAATATGGTTGAATAGGTCTCGTCTTCCTGATTCTTTCACCACAAACGGTTCGAAAAAAGGACACCGTATGAAGAAGTTATTGCACTTTGAATGTCGAGTCAGTCTGGCGAAGCACGGAGAGGCCAGCTCTCCTCCCATGGAACCTCATCATATGACCAGTGTGGGAGCTTAATGTTAAGAGCGCTTAAGGAGTCTAATCTCAAGTTTAATATTTAATTAAGCTTTAGTTAAGTGGAGTTTAATATGGTGGAGATTCTGGAGGCGCTCCCAAATTTAGGCGGACTTCCACTTTTAGTGGAGTTAACTCATAGTTGCCCCACATTTAGTGGAGGAAATTGGGGAAAAGTGTTTTTGGTCATAACTCCCTCATTATTGAACCCAATTGGATGAAATTTGGGTCAATTTTGGGTCTCTTCAACCTCTTGAACACTTTGAGATAAGTTTCAGGTCGAATGGAGGTTATCTTCAGCAGCTTTTTCTTCAGGGAAGATGAAGGAGCCATCAGGTTCACCGTGAGACAAATTTAGTTTGAGGCCTAACCAGGGGAGTTAGAGTCCTTTTTCAGATTTCCAATAGTCTAAATTGAATAATTTAGATGTTATGAATATGATGAAATAGTTTTCAGATCCTGTAGAGAGCGTTTGAAGGCCAAAAAGCTTCAGTAAAGTTCCAGGGGCCATTAGTGCCATCTTTTTCCAACAACAGTGCAGGGCTTTGAAAGAGCTGTTTGAGACCATTTGTAGTGAACCAATGGTCATTATTGACTGAAAAAATCATTATGAATCTATTTATGGAGGTTTCAGCAAGTGTTAAATACTTTTAGAGGTCAAAAACTTAGCAAAGAAATTTTCATTAACCCTAGTGCCACGGGGTGTCGATAGGTGATTGAGGTGAAACCGGAGCAGCCGAATGCTAGTTTTGATGAATAAAAACTATATATTGACTATTTAAGTAATTTTGGAACCAATGGAATTGGTTTAAAAACATTTTGAGAACTTCTAGAGCTCTAAAAGTGAATGTGAAGTTCTGGGCAGCCTTGGGCAAACCGTGGAGGATAGCCTATTTTGGGGATGTTGTGCTCAATTTGAGAAATTTATCAGTTGGTATTTGATGTTTGATGTCTTTTGGATACAGCAGGATTGGTTTCAGTGACAGAAACAAAATTTTGAGGGAATGTTTTCCATTTAGAAGCTCAGAGTAGCTTAGTGCACCGACAGAAGGAATCATGTCAACAAGAGCCTAAAGATGTTTGAAAATTTTGAACAGCCATTAGAGGGAAATTTATGGTATTTTCAGTCCTTTGGATCATTGTTTTATTCATTGGAATTAAGTATTTAATTTGTAAAAAAACTTACCATAATCCCAAAGAGCTGAGTCATGATGACAAAGCTCAAAGGAGACGTAGCCCACAATATTTCAGGTGAACTCCTAGATTAAAATTGCCGTTGTGTTTGAATGATTATTTGCTGCATTATTTTGTTGTCATACATGTTAAATTACAGCAATAACAAATGAATTTAAGACACATAAACAGTAAAAATTTATACACCACTTTCAAGTAAATAATTCCACAAAATTGTCAAGTACAAGCTAGATCATTTTTAATTTAAACTGAGTGGTAGGTTATTGAAATACATACAAGTTATCCAGACCATTTTCATATCATTATATAAACCAGAAGTATTTTTCTTGATGAAAAAAAAATAAGCAGAGATACATAGATACATAGCTGGAAATTCGCAGACGAAGCCGCAACGAGGATGAAGCCCGGCGATCCCTGAAGACGTCGTTGAAGACGCAAAACAAAATTCCCTGCAAACAAAATTAAATTAAATTAAAATCAGCAAAACAAAATTACAAAAAAATAAGAGAAAATCAACAAAAATTACCTTCACAGAGTGCACAAGTTAAGAAAGAAGCACTGGTTTAGGGGGAGTAGCAGGTTGAATTCTAATGGTTGCATTGTTGGAAATATGACTGCTTATTCTTTGGTTTTGGTGATACTCATCCTCAAAAGATGATGATTTGGTACATGGATTATTATGATTGTAGAGGTTCCTCATTCTCCTTACAAGATCTGTTGAAGAGTCGAGTCTAGTTGACAAGACTCAAAGGGGACGTAGCCCTCAAAATTTCGGGTGAAATCCTATATTATATTGTTGTTGTGTTTAATGGTTTTATTGATGAATTATGTTGCTGTAATACATGTTAAATTAAAGCAAGAAAAAATAAACTTAAGACACATAAACAGTAAAAAGAACATACACCACTTTCAAGCCAAAATTCCGCAAAACGTCAAGTTCAAGCTAGATCATTTTAATTAAAACTGAGTGGTAGGTTCTTGAAATCCATACAAGTTACCCAGACCATTTTCAGATCATAGGATTACCAATCTCTTTTGGTACTGCATATATGAATCAAATGGACTAAGTTTTTGGGTTAGCATACATGGTGTCACTATCCTGGAGATAATGAACTGGTGCTCACCTAGAAAACCCACAGGTTGTTCAACAATCATGTCTAGGGGATAGGGTTGCCAATGTAAGATGAAGGAATGATGAGGGGTAGAATTCCTAGAGTGATCTGAAGTGATATGGCACTCTAGAAGTTCTTTTAACTGGGGAAGAAGAAGGGTACTAGATTCGACACAACCAGATACACTAGGGGAGTTGTGGAGAATCACTGCTCTTGGACTCTCAAATATGGGTTCCCCCTTACCAAAACATTAGGTGTCAATGTAATGACCACAAGGTGTATGTGGTTCGAATATATGGTTTCGATGTAAGGGGAATAGATAAAGTCAGGGGTGGTAAATGCTTCCATAATGTTGTCATCGTAATAGAAGATGGGGTGACTGGTGGAAGAAAGACCACCTTACGTGGCGAAGCTACCTAACTCATAATTATGAGAAGAGAGGTTCCCATGCGCATCATCATGTAGGCTGATCGAAAAACAAGTAGATGAAGGATCCACCGATGTTGAGCCCAAGGTGATCGCTAAAGGAAGGTCAGGCGAAACACAAGGGGAAGGCCTAAGGGGATCTTCCATCGAGGATCCCATAGATGATGGTAGGTAGTGGACAATGGATGAAGACTCTATCATTTCGACATCTAGAGGGGGAATGTCAATAGGAGTGGATGTGTCCTCTGGTTCTACTGAATAAAAATGCACATATAAGGGAGCAGTTGACTCATTGCGCTTGGCCTCGAATTGGAAAACTACCGCTAGAGAGGTGAAAAAGTCCTCAAGGCGGGGAAAAAGGTGGGTATAATGGCCATGGATATCAAAAAAATCACATGGGTGGTTTTTGTGGATAGTCTTGGGGTTCTTGGCTATAGTCTAGGAAGGAACATAGGTTTTCGGGACTGTGGACTCAAGGAACACAACATTAACTATGGGCTTGATACGAGGCAATTCAGGACAATGATGGGTGGCATGACCGACTACATCACACAAAGCACATAGGGGGGTAGACTTTGGAGGCTGAGGAGGAGCAGGGTTGGTTAGGGCAGCCTTGTCTTTAGATGCCTTCTTGTGAGCTTTTCCCCTATTACCCGAATCGGTCGCAACAGGAGGAGGTTCTTGTTGAGGTGGCTGAGGCACGATAGTAGGGGGAAGGGTCATGGGGACCGGTTCAAATATGGTCAAAGTAAGATAATTTTTCGGCTAACCAGGCGAGGTAGCGGTTGGGGGATCAATATACCAAATTGGGATCCCCAGGGTCAGGTTAGGAAGGGATAAGGTAGCCATAATAGGTACCGAGAACATTTTAGAAGGGGGAGCTAGGAACAGTATTTAACCGGAGGGGTAATGGCCAGGTGGGACAGCTTCAAGACGGTTAAGGCCAAGAGGAACCGTGCCAAGAGGGTAGAGAGGCTCATGGATACCAACTGCAGGTGAAGGGCCAGGAATAGGGGGTCCAAAAGGATGAGTCTAAGTGCTAGGAGTAAGTTGCGGAGGGTGAGGCTGCTGACTAGTCGAAGCGGGCCGCTTGAGGGAAGCCCGAAATGATTGCATCATGCAAAAATTTGATGAGATGGGATCAGAGATAGGACGAGGAAGACCAGTGGAGGACCCAAGAAAAGAGGATTCTTTGTAGACTCCAGGTGAGACACTGGTCAAAGTTTCGACGGTTTGCTTATTGGCCACCGAAGATATGATGGACTCAGGGGAGGTCTGAGACTTCAGTTCGTAATATGTCGATAGGTCAATGGTGACTATATTTCCATTATGGGGAAAGGACATATTGCGGTGAACCGCATATGGTACAAAAAACATCACATAGGTGTAGCTACGACCCAATAGAATGTTGTAATCTAAGGGGGCATCAATGACTTCCACATCAAAGCAAACAGTCTTTCTTGCAAGAGTCATAGGAAAATTGTGAAACATGCCAATGGGCTTGGACGAGTGGCCATCCCATGCTCAGAGGGTGATAGTGGAAGGGTCTAACTCAGGTGATCCGAGTTGCTTCCAAATCGAAGTGGATATCACAGAGGTGGATGCCCCCTCATCAATGATACAACGAGAAATGTTGGCGTTCTAGATCTCGATAGGGATTTGGAAGGCGACAAAAGCATGAAGGGGAGGATGTTCTGACCAGTCAACATCGAAGACAATCAAGCAACCATCTGAGGGATCTACAGCGCCCATGGAAGATAGTAGAAATTTTCATTCTGAGGGGCACAACTAGAGGAGTTCCAGCATTGAGATGGTAGTAGGAGATTGTGCCAAATCATCTACTATACTATACGAATGGGCAGCTTTGCCGAAAGCAACATTTCGGCATAATGGTCCCTTAGGGATCTTCATATGAACCTCTACCTTAGGCTGAGGGATATGAAAAGGACCATTGGTTGTCAAAAGAGGCTTTGTATAACCTAAAGAAGGGGGCTCAGGGGTAGACGTAGCAGGAGGCTTGTTGTACTGACGGGACCAAGTCTGAAGGTTGAGGTCAACGGTAATGGGTTGGTCAGAGTTCATCATGCGAATTTGGTAATCAGATGTACCAGATGGAGGATTTTGAGTGGCTAGCTGACCTTCAGGTGGTTGGGTAGCCACGAATCCTTGCTGATGGAAAGGATTAATAAACACAGCCGACTGACTAGGCGCCACATTGGGAGGGACGAAAGGGGAGGCTTGCAGTCCTTGCAATGCTGCTTGAGTCTCCAAGATCTGCCGCATATGTGGTAAACGAGGACAATCATGGGTGTAATGACCATATACACCGTAGCATGAATAATGCTTATTCATGCGAACATGCCTGTCCTGCTTGGGTTGAGTGCCCTGTTGTTGGTTAGCAGTGTTAGGTGCATTACCTTAGGGATTAGGTCTAGGATTACCGGGGGCAGATTGATTTTGAGTGCCTTTCCTCTTCTTTTTGGAAGTAGGAGGATTAGTCGTGCCCTAATGTGCCTACACCTGCCTCTGAGGGGGTAGTGGCTGGTATTACAAGGGTTGAGAAGGCAAGGGAGGCGAGGGTGCTAATGCTTGAGGAGATGGAGCACCAAGTTATGGATATAGATAATAAAGAGGTTGTGTAACATTGTGGTAAACAGGTTGGGCAAAAGGAGGAGGCATGTCGTATCCTGGATACATGCTACTGGGAGGGGGAAAAGTGGTGGAGGTGTTGGCCCCTTCTTGAGGGAAACCATAGCCCATGGGAGGCTGAGCATATGGATGAGAAAGAGCTCCAACGATACTGTCAGAGGCATGGGATGCCCCCGGTGCGTTGGCACCACTGGTCCTAGGGAGATTAGGTAAGACGGTATAAACATAACCAGACTGAGCGTAGATCAGGTCATATTTTAACACAATTTGGAGAGTGGCTTCTTTGGTTTGAGGGAAATGCGATGTGACATCTTTGTCTATAGCAAGAAAAAGGGATGTAAGGAACCAGTCCATGTAGACATGGTATTCGAAGGTAGGGGCTCGAAATAGGCTCTTTCTTCTATGCCATTCCTGAACATGATCAGATAGGTGGGTCACAGACGATTGACGGAAAGAATTCAAAAGTTCAGTACCAGTGTCATAACGAAGGGGAGGCTGGAAATAATACAAAAAATCCCAGGCAAGAGTCACAAAGGTGGTATGAGAGGATGAGGCCTGATCAACATACCACTTAGAAGCTTCGTCAGTAAGCGCATGTTGGAACAACTGAAGACGGACAGAGTCATCGGTAATGGAGTTAGACGAACACCACATGTGGAAAGATCGAACATGATTTGTAGTATCTTCTCCAGCAAGACCTTCAAACTAGGGATGTCGGAAGGGAGCTTGGTTGGCATACCAGGTCAACCAGTGTCATGGCGTATAGGGTCATTGATCAACTGGTTAAAATGAAGAAGACTAAGGCCTACCATATACGAGAGCGAGGGAGCAGCCGGGATAGTTCATGTTGCGGTCCCACTAGTTGTATTCCCAGCATTAGGGTTGGGGCTACCACCAGCGTTAGGTCCTGAACTAGACATGGTGAAGGTGACAGGGGGAGAACTTGGGACAGAACCGGAAGGGGAACCTAATGAACCAGAAGAGGAGTCAGAGTGCAGATTCGGTGGAGGACTAACTCGGTGGAGGAGTAAGTCCTCCTACCATAAACTAAGGATGAAGGCCAAGAAGTCTCCACGATAAACACCTTGGGGGTACAATGATGAAAGCACAAACACGACACAAAGGAAAGAGAGACCAAAAAGGGCAAGTATTTGTAGGATGAAATGATTACAATGTTGAAACAAGGGCAGAGAGGTGCAGGATCAATTCATTACAATGTTAAAGTCTTTTCTTGGCCGTGTTAACCCGGCTCTTCTTCGCTTACGGTGTGTGTGTTAAGTGTGTTAATTTTAATTTTTAAACCCAAAATTTTGCATAGAAAACGTAAATAAACCTGCAAATAGTAGTATATGAAACTCAAAATAACAGAAAATAAACAGCTAATTATGCATTAATTTAAACCCAAGGAAGCAAGCCTCTCAACAACTAGTCTATAGGTGGGAAAAAAATCTATTCAAAACACACCAAAATAGCCAATAGATCTAAAGTAAAGGGGGACAATGATCTAAAGGTTATATCTTCTAGAAATAGGTGCAGAAAAAAAACAAACAATCAGAGGAAAAATTGTTGTAAATGAGGTGGTGAAAGGCTACAACTTGGAGGGAAGCGGAGGGGACCCTAGAGGAAGAACAAAACAAAACTAAAAGGAGGTGTTTTGGATGGATAAATAACCAATCTGAAGTGGATCTAAAGGTAAGGGATCAGATCTGAAAAATGGCTGAACACACTGAAATTTTAGACAACTTGCAGTAGCTAAAACTCTTCCACGAAAGGTGAAGGGTACTGAAGGCCTAGGGGGCTAGGTTCCCACTTTGATGAGTAAAACAGAACAAGTATAGGTCCAAAACGGGTGGAGACAGAGGCCAGACAACCCTGAACAGAGGCCGAGACAAACCCAAAAAATCTCAAAACAATTCCCGCAAAATGTTCAGGTTGCAGTTTCTGACCTGTTTTCTATAGAGGTCACAAATTTTGGCCTAGTTTCTATGCCTTGGAGGTTTAAGTCACAGGTTTTGGCCCAAAAAGTGCGACTTTCACTTCTGGCACTCTCGAGAGTAGGTTCCAGAAAAATTTGTCGTCTCAGCTGTGGCTAATTCCTGTCACATGCGCAATAGGTCCGAAAACACATAGAAGTTAGAATTTTGAATGTTTTAGGGTTTTATAGGTTAAAAACAACATCAAGAAAAGAAAAACAAGAAGCTGAAGAGAAATACTAGGGTTTGAAGCAGTTGGATATGCAAGGATATGAAAAAAAACAAAGGTTGTAATCGTAAACCCTTGTGGAGTCGCCAGTTGTTAGTATGAATCTTAATTGCAAGCGGACGAAAAAGGCTCACTTTAGCTGTGCATAACAAACAACCCCAACAGCAAAGATGACTGTCAATTTATTTAGATCTATATTTAGTTGACTAAGATAAATGCTACAAAATCTAGATCTATGTAGTAAAATATATTAAGCAGTAAATAAAAACAAGAGTTGCTCCATGCATCCAATAGACAAGACAAGAATATTTTTAAATATTTTTTGTATTTTTTGACACCTGGGAAGGGAACATAGAAAGATGTTACCAGTACCCCTCAATGGGATGGGTTCTTGTAAGTCCTCAGCACTTCAGATCTAAGATCTCTCCCTCCTAATGGCGTAGAAAACCCAGACAAAAAATGGAACTCAAAGGGAGCTAACAAGAAAAATGGTAGCAAAATATGACAATGATAGAGGATCAAAGTCAGACCAAAAGTATAGATCTAGAGTGATCTTTAGGGAGCACAAGGTAGTGAGTGAATGAAAAAGCCCTTCTATTTGTAACAAAATATTGAGTTAGTCTAGATATTGGTGCATAATTAAAATATTATTAACCAAATCAAGATCCAACTTTTATGGAATATTTTATTATATTTGTTGGAGGGAAAAAGAATTTGACTTTGGTCAAATCCCTTTATTTGTAAATAATAAATAAATAAATGATTTATTTATTATTTTAAGGATGTGGTTGAGTAATAATCAATAAATAATGATTTATTCAATTATTTATAAATGATTTAGTCAAATTTAACAAGGAATATTATTTAAATAAGGTTTAAATAATTATTCCTAGAAAATAATAAGATAAATAATGATTTATCTAATTAATTTTCCTGTTTTGGGTTAAATATGGCCGAGAATATTAATTAAACTATTTTTTAACTAACTATTCCTTGAGGAAAATAAAAAAAATGTGGATTTACTTAATCTTTCCTCGTGGGGTTTCCTATTTAGACCATAAACAACTTAATAAATGAAGATTACTAAGTTATTTTTCATAGTGAAAGAAATTTTACTTGGGGTAAAATTGGCCTTACATCATGTACTTTGGTTCATCTAATAGTAATAGGTTAGATGACCAAAAAATGGTGTAACACCTTCAAAAAAGTGTTGTCCTCATTGCTTGAGTAGCTCTGGATGATTCTGTATAAAATTCTCGTCCTTCCATGTATAATCTTAAGTGGGTAAGTTCTTCCACTTGATGAGATACTCTGAAATTGATCGATTTTATAGCTGTTGTGTTCTTGTTTCCATGATTTCTTGAAGTTACAATATGATTTTTCCTTCCTCATAAATTTCTCGCAATATTTTTTGAATTGGAATTTTGTCACCTATAACCTTCTTTAAGCATGAAAAATGGAAAATTGGATGCACTCGTGAAGAAGCAGGAAGCTCCAATTTATATGCCATAGTAGCAATATTTTGCAACACCTTGTAAGGACCATAGTACTTTGGCGATAATTTATTATCCTTCTTATCTTGCTTGAGGGACATTTGTTTGTATGGTTGTAGCCGTAAAAATACCCAGTCTCCTACATCAAAACTTCTCTCGCTGCGATGTTGATATGCATGTTGTTTCATTTAATTTTTTGCCAAATTTAGGTTATCCTTTACTAGTTGGAGAAATTGTTGTTGATGCTCGATGTGATCTTCCACTTATTGAAACTTATAACATTCTCTTAAAGATGATGTGATGGATGGTGGATGATATCCATAAAGTTCCCTAAATGGGGTCATTTTTCCTGCAATATGGAAGGAAGTGTTATAAGGCCATTCAGACAGAGGTAATGAGTTAACCCATTGTGTTTGTTTATCATATACAAAAAAATAAAGATATCCTTCCAAATATTTGTTCACTATCTCAGTTTGACCATCGGATCGAGGATTATAAGATGAGCTATGAGCTAGTTGAGTACCCAAACAAGAAAATAATTTTGTCCAAAAATTTCCAATAAAAATGGGATCTCTGTCGCTTACAATAATATTTGGGTTTCCATGTAGCTTTTGAATTGTTTCCATAAATGCATTATCAACTATACTTGCTTTAAATGGATGAGATAATGCACAAAAGTGTGCATACCCGGTAAGTCTATCAACTACCAGCATGATGACACTCTTTCCTTCAGACTTAGGTAAACCTGTCATAAAATCCATTGAAATATCCTCCCAATGCTAACTTGGAATGGATAAATACTCTAGAAGACCTAGGGTCTTAATTGTCTCAACTTTATTTTGTTGGAAAACCAAACATTATACCACAAAATTTTGAATATTAGATTTAAGGCCATCCTAAAAAAAATATTTCTTCGCCCTGTGGTAAGTTTTTAAAAATCCCAAGTGTCTTCCTAAAGGAGAAGTCTGCAATTCCTAAAGAATATTTTGTTTTAGTTGGGAATTCTTACAAAGATATAACTCATCTTTGTACCATAAGGAATCATATTTCCAGCAAAATTTATCAAATGTACTAGGATCTTGCTACAAATTTTGAATGAGTGTCCACACTTCTTCATCATTCATTCATTCATCCCTTCCTTCGATTATCCAATGTGTTTGGATAATAGAAATGGAACAAAACAATGCTTCGACCTCTTCATCCTTTCTTGAGAGTGCATCTACAACAAAATTTAGCTTCCCTTTTTTGTATATTATTTCAAAGTCATAACCCAACATCTTTGTGACCCATTTTTGTTGATCTTCTGAGAAGATTATTTATTCCAAAAAGTGTTTAAGGCTATCATGATTAGTTTTTACCTTGAAGTGTTTTCCCATTAGGTAAGGTCGCCATTTATTTAGTGCATGTAGTATTGCAAGCATTTCCTTCTCATAAATAGCTTTTTGTAAATACTTTCCTTTGATTAGATGACTTTCAAAAGTAATGGGTCTTCCTTCTTGCATTAGAACATCACCAATTCCATTTCCTGAGGCATAACATTCCACAATAAAGGTTTTTGTGAAGTCTGGAGTAGCTAAGACCGGTGCTAGGCATATTGCCTCTTTAATATTTTCAAAGGCCTTAGTTTCTTAATGCGTCCATAAAAATGCATCTTTCTTAAATTATTTTGTTAGAGGTTCTTCTATTCTCCCATAATTCTTAACAAACTTGCGATAATACCCTATTAACCCAAGAAATCATTGCAACTTCTTTATGGTTGTGGGGACTTTCCATTCCTTAATGGCTTTAATTTTGTTAGGGTCTACCTTAACACCCTCATGAGATACAATATGACCTAGATATTCCACCTCTTTTACTACAAAGAAACATTTGGAGGTTTTTGCATATAACTATTTCTCCTCCAATAGTTTCAGCACCTTATCAACATGTTGAACATGATCCCTCCAAGAACTGTTGTAGATTAGTATATCATCAAAAAATAATAACACAAATTTTCTAAGGAATGATTTGAAAATGGAATTCTTCAACCCTTGAAATGTAGAAGGTGCATTGGTAAGGCCAAAAGGCATGACCAAAAATTCATAATGACCCTCATGAGTTCGAAATGTTGTTTTCGGAATATCTTCAGTCTTCATTCTAATTTGATGATGTCCTGAATGAATATCCAACTTGGTAAAATAAATTGCTCCACGTAATTCATCCAATAATTCATCAATCAAAGGAATGTAAATTTGTCTTTAATAGTGAGCTTATTAGGCTCCTTATAATCTAGACACATGCGCCACGATCCATCCTTCTTGTGCACCAATACTACTGGAGCAGAGAAAGAACTTTGACTAGGTTGAATTATACCAACCTTTAACATTTCTGTAATCATACGTTCAATTTCGCTCTTTTGTACGTAAGGATATCCGTAAGGCCTGACGTTTGGAGGAACACTTCCTGGAATCAAATGAATAGCATGATCATGATCATGAATAGGTGGAAGTCCTTTGGGAGTTTCAAATACCTTGGAATGATTATCCAATACTTTTTGGATATATGGAGAAATAGATTATTTTGATGTTGGAACTTCTAGTGAGCATAATTGTGTAATTACGCCTCATTGTTCTCTCTTCAGAAGCTTTGTCATCACATTAGAGCTTATTATCTTTCCCTTCTTCTCCGTGATACCCTGTAATTCGACTTCCTTTCCTTTCGAAAATAATTCAAGAAAAGTTCTTGAAAATTAAAAGCTACCATCCCCAAAGATTGTAACCATTGTACTCCTAGTATAACATCAGCACCTCCCATTATAATGGATAGGATTGGACTATTCAATACATATTTTCCCATGGTTAGGTTGATATTATGGCATTTTCTAGAGAAATTTATAGTTCCTCCATTTGCAACCATCACTTGACATTTTGGTGCTGGGTATAGGAAGAAATTCAATTCCTTGGTTACCTTACAATGAATAAAATTATGGGTACTACCCAAATCAATCAACACTATTACCTTTTTCTTCTTGATATGTCCTTCTATATTGAGAATTTTAGGAGTGGTAATTCCTAGCAATGCATTACATGATATGGTCAAACTCATTTCTTATTTCTCTAGGGCTGGTTCCTAGTGTATATCCTCTTATTTTGAAGTTTCTTGTTCATTTTCTTCCTCCTCTTCACAATCTATGTAAAATAATTTCTTATCAGCACACTGATGACCTTTAGTGTATTTTCTATCACAAGTGTAGCAAAGCCCTTTTGATATTTTTTCTTCTAATTGTTGTGGTGTTAACCTTGTAGATTGTGTAAATCTAGGAGTAGAAATACTTCCATATTTATAAATGTGAGTGGTAGGCTTCCTTGTCACCATAATTTTAAATTTAATTTTTCTTTCCAACCTGAATGCCTTGTGTAATGAATCAGGTTCCCAAAGGTGAACCTCATGTTGGATGTTATCATTTAAAGTCCCTATGAAGACATCAATCATGTGTTCCTATGGAATATCAGCTACCCTTATATTCAATTTTTGGAAGTCCTCAATGTGCTCCACCACTGAATACTTTTGTTTGAGATTAATCAATTTTCTAAAGAAGGTGTTTCTCTTTGTATCCTCATAATGTGCTATCATTTCCTCCATAAAAATTGACAAAGTGACAATTTTTTTATGGGAGAAAAGCCATCAATACCATACAAATGTATTTTTTCTAAATATAAAGTCGCAATGCGTACCTTTTGTGTGTTTTTCACATTATTGAGATCAAAATATTGCTCCATCTGGAGTATCCATGTTACGGGATCCTTATCATCAAACTTCCTCATATCGATCTTTGAAATATGGTGGGTCTTCCATCCAAAATTCGAGTTTATGAAATAGAGAGTAGCATTTATTTTGTTTTCATCATGATTTTCCTCTATTATATTTTTTCCATTAAGAATAATTTATTGTATCAACTTTGTCAACCCTTCCTTCAAACCTTCCATGTCTTCCTTCAAACCTTCCATTTTTTCTTCCATGTCTTCCATGCCATTTGCCAAACCATCCATCATGCCTTTCATCAAACCATCCATATTGGCTTCCACACCTTTCTTAAAACCATCCATATTAGAATCCATGCCCTTCTTCAAACCATCCTTCTTAGCTTCCACGCTTTTCTCCAAAACTTCCATTTCCTTTTTTGTTTCTCTTTGCGAGAGCGAAATTTGGTGCACTTTCTCTTTTAATTTTGATATATTATGTTGCACTTATTCATCTTCATGATTCATAGTAGGGTATTCATAGGGCTTAATGGGTTTTGAATTAATTTTAGGGGGGATTTTAGAACCCAATACTAGTATTTATGCTTCAATATTCCCTTGGAATCACTTCAAACTGATTTTTCAAACAAGATTTATGCAATTTAAAAAAAAAAATACACTCCTTTTTCTTGCTTTTGAGGAGCTGGATATTGAAACTGAATTATCTATGTGATTTTGTATCTTCAATATTTGAACTTCGGTCCTTTAGTATCCCTCTGAATCTTATTTCAAATGCCATAGGTTTGACCTAATTTGGATGCTCCAAGACAAAGTTATGCCCAATCTCCCACAATGACCTAATTATAAACCGGTTCAGTAGAGCAAACTTGTATGATGTGCCACATGTCATTATTTCCTCCTTCAGCTTTGAAATTGATACACAAGAAACTATAGTCCGTGTAATTTCGACCACTTTTTACAAAATTCCAATATGATGCTCACAAAGAGAGTTATGATGATTTTCCCAAGGTCGCCTCTTTTAGATGAAATTCAGGAGCCTGCAAAAACCCTAACTTTCACAGATCATATCTTTGAAAATATTGCGGACCAAGATCTGCAATTTTTACACGAAGTTCCACGGGATTTCGGCTTCATGTGATACAAATTTCAGCTTCTTAACCTTTGTAGAAAAAATTTATAGCGAAAATTCCATGATGACCTATTTGGAGCAGTGAAACCCTAGAATCCAAATATCTGATACCAAATGTTATGAAACTAGCTCAAAAAATAGAAGAAAAGAGAGATCAATGCCTTAAAAATAATCCACTTTGAACGGGAAACCTCCTTTACATTACATAAATGAAAAATTCTTGGATGATACAAATGAAAAAATCTCCTTCTATATATAGGAGTCCATGGGGTCATAATATAATCCTAGCCGACCTAACAATAATAATGTAAGGGCACAATAATAATAATATGGGGGTTACAGGGGTACAAAAATAAAAATAAGGGGGGCTACACTAACAACAATTAGGGATTACACTAGTAATATAGGGACCTAACAGTATCTCAGTGACCTTTCTCAGGCTATACCATGCGTCAAACCCATGACATCATGTGCATCGACGAGTTAAGAAATGAGATCACTGAGTAATTGTAATATTCCAAAAATTTAGCCTTCATCTAAATGGAATATTATAGCTGGCTTCATCACTAGGTAAGTAAATAAATGGGTAGGGAGGCCCATAAACTTATTTAGGACAAATAATAACACTCCTAATGTGAAAGAAGGAAGAATAAAGAAGCTAGATTAAGCACCTTTGGGTGTGAATAGGGATTGGATCATGTTGATTAAGTCAACTTTGACCAAATCAACAACGTTGTCATGGAGGAGTGGCCTTTATGATGAGACAACACAGTTTTGGTGGAAGACAACTTGCATGAGCTTGGTGGAAAGTATGGATGGGACCCAATGTGAGGAGGTTCACTTGCCATATATGGAGAGGATGGTAGCCTTTGTTATTCATCTTTTGGATTATCATTTTCATATTGTTCTGTTTAGACTTTGCATTCTTTTGCTGTTTAGCAGGGTTGCTGTGATGTTTAGCACAAGGGTGTTCCTAATCGGGAATTCCTACCTCATCCTCACGGAAAGATAGGTTCTTTGAGCTACATTTCCTCATTCTATAATTTTTTCCAAGCTACCTCCTTCAGCTACAGTGCAGTTTCTATTTAGAGTTGGGTTATGTTGCAGGGTGCAGCAAAGGAGGAACACATTGAGCCATTTCTAGGCTTATGTTTCAGTGGAGAGGTAACCTATCCATTGGAGGATCAGAAAGGAGGCCTCCTGGGAATATTTCCACATATTTGGCATCAGGCCAATCATCTACCATCCCTCACAGAGCAGTCATAATTCTGAACTGCGTTATTTTTGGAGGTAGTTGCTCGGAGGGTTCATTGAGCTCATCAGGAGGGTCTATTTCTAAGTAGAGGGATCAACCTTCTATTTAGAAATAAAATTTGAGGAGGTCATCATCCTTTTATATCTGTCATAGCCTCATTCTATTCAGATCCAGTTTGCAGTGACATCTCAACCCCAGGGTTATTTGTCACATTGTACATTTCTTAGTATTTCTAGCAATTTTTTCCAAGTTGGCTAGAAATAATCTATTAGAGCCCACATCTTCTTTTTTGGGAATTTATTTTGTTTCTATCAGCCATATATATTTTATGTATGTTTACAATAGCAGCTACACTAATATAGATAGCATTGTCACTACTCTCCGGCATTTTATACAGTTGCAGCAACTCATGTGCTGATTGTTCTTATCATTGGAGGCTTGTTCTTATTGCTTGAGTGGCTTGTCCCTCATGATGTTTTTGTATAATTTTGCTGATATCTTAATAAAATGATGGATTCATATTAATACCTCTTATGCCATGTTCAAATTTGTTGTGTTTTACATTTTTATGAGCTATATTGCTGCTATTTCCAATTTGGAATATTACAGTGGTATCGAAGCATAATCTTGGCTCAGCTTGTGCATTCAAGACATTATGCCATTAGGAGGAGAATCCTCTCACATAAAAGAGAATTTGTACAGAAGAAAAAAAGGCATGACTCCATTATTTGGAGAAATTAAGGAAGAGAGGATCTCCCAGCTTCTTTTCCAAACTATGAAAACTATCAAGGAAGATCTCAAGGAGATGAAAAGGGAGAGCTGTAGAAAAACTCCAAGAGGGTTTGATAGTGAAGCAATCCATAGATATTCACATGATGGGTGTGGAAATTCAGCCACACATGTAGATCCACAATGTAGTTTATGGCCCAAATTCACTACAAGAAGGATGAAGGAAGAAAATGCACCAAGGGAGGAGACCTTGAGTGACTATCTTTAGGAGTATGAATCTCAATCTTGGAAATTCAAAGAGGACTTGGAATTCCAAGGGTTTTTCCAGCTCAAGGAAGATAGAAGATTGAACAACCGTAATAGAAGAAAGAGAGGTAGAATATTTCTATCTAACTTTGATGGATCAGTAAAGTGCACAGCCAAAGCTTGGGTGAAGGAGCTAGATTCCTATTTCCAGATTCACCAAGTTTCAGAAAAGTAGGCTATTAGAGTAGTAGCGCTGCATCTTAAAGGTATAGCCCATGATTGGTGGTTTTATAGTTCTGCTTCTTTTCATCATGCAAATTAAAATACTTATGCAGGGTTCACTAAGAAATTAGTGAGAATATTTGTTGTTAAACATTGTAAAACATCTCTTGTTGAACCCAAAAACTCAAAACCTTTTCATGAGTAGGAGAGATCTATTTTACCAATTCCACTCCATATTTCTGCTAAAGGGGATAAAAGCATGCATAACACCTTACCAAGGGCAAGCTCCCCACTTTTATAGATGAAGACATGGAGGTTCCTCCTTCAAGGGAAGACAAGATCTAGGGTCTCTCATTGATGATGAGGAATTTCCAAATATTGATGAAGGGGAAGAGAAAAGAAGAGTTAACAGCGTTGTACCATCAGGAGGAGGTCCATCACCACATGGAGATGGAAAGGGAGCCATTGCTTCCATTAGAGGAGCCCTTGTATATTTGCAAGGAGTTCCAAATGATCTAACATGTGGGAACCAAATTACAATTCCATAGCAACATATATCAGTTTTTGTAGATTGTGAGATGGGAGGAGAAGAAGAGAAGAAGGATCAACATCAAGGAATGGTGATCATTCACCCTTATCTATTTTGGGAGGTTTCTACACAAAAGAAAGAGATTGTATTGCGCAGTGAAGAGAGGGACAAATCAGTCCACTCATATATATAGTCCACTTCAGATTTTGATGTCTCACTACATGGGGGCATTTCACCTAAAAGGCCACCAGATCTAGAGTTGGAGAGAGGCATCTTGCCATTGGGTTCACCACTCTTAGATTCTGGAGGGGTGAAGACCTCGGAGGAGTCTATTACAGCACAGAGAGTTTGGGGTAGACTCAAGGAGGAGGGAGACATTCTCCCATTTTCAGCATTACCCACTCTCACTACATATACTGCGTTGACAGAAGTTGCTGCAGTGATGGAAGATGGCACCTTCGTGGTGCAAGGTAGATGCTCCATGGATTTGGAGAAAAAAGGGTACTTCCTTTGAGGAAGGAATCCTCCATATATTGGAGTAGATGGAGGCCACTCATACTTATATTGGCCAAGATCAAGAGGTTCTTTTTGAAGGGTAGCTTCTCATGGGAGGCCAACTTCCAAAGGCCACCACTTCTACTTGAGCATGAGAAACTGCATGATGGGCATGGTAGCACTTTGGAGGATGAATTTAGCATGGGGGATGTTAAAGGAGAGGATAGAAGCATGTGGGGAAATTCACATTTTAGATCTTTAGCGCTATCTCTTAGGAGGATTGATCCATATTGGAGGTCTCAACTTTTGGTAGAGTACTCCAAGGATCTTGGTGCTTGCATGATTCTTGATGACTCGAAGGGAGATGAAAGATACATGGTGGATGATGAGGTCATATATTCTTATGGCAGAGTCTTCCTGACTAGAGATTATGAGCTCAAGAAGAAGCTATTACATTCAGCACATGAGGACTTCCTTTCCATGCATTTTGATGGATTCCATTCTTTGATGGAGGAGTTCACTTGGGAGGGCATCCAACAGGATGTATATCAGCATGTGGAGAGATGCATAGCCCGAATAGTGATAGAGAGATTTTCACTGCCACTTCCCTACTCATGGAGAGTGAGGGAGAACTTTCAGTTGAGCCATTTCAGCTCAAGGACCAAAGTACATGGTAGAGAAGGTACAATTTTGCATTATGATTTGCGCTTCTTTACTTTATATGAGAAAAATGTTGTACCAAGGAGGATTATCCATTATTACACATTATATTATGATTTACTTGAGGCTAGTTGCATCATTGAGGTTGGCTATTCTATTGGTGGTTTGTAGGGGAGGCCACATGATTCTTGGTGTGCACCATTGCCACCACATTTTACTTTCATGATCCTATCTAGTAGGATGACTATGGCAGAAAACAAGTGGCTGAAAATACACTTGTTATTATTTGTTTTGAGGCAGGTAAGGAATGCACTGCGCTGGTTCCATATGTGGAACTATGATCCACCTCCCAGTTGTCATATGGCAACTTGTTTTCATGGGTTTTTGCTTCCATATGTTGGAGATGTTCTTATGTTTATGGGAAGCTTTTTTGGGAGAGTGGCATATGAGTTAAGGGTGCCAATTGGGAGTATGATTTTCCCTACTATACATTTTGCATGTTTCAGGAGAAACAATGGGAAAATCATGATTTCCATACTACATCTCTTTTCTTCATATGGGAGGAGCCATTTGGAGAACTTGAGTTCTTGGAGGAGGCACTTCATGGTTGATTTGTTTGGTGGGGTAACTTGGAACATTCTTGGAGGCCATGACATTTCAGCCCAAGATCAGAAACAACTTGGATGGGAAAATCTAAACTTTCCATGCAGCCCCAAAACATTGCATAAACTAGGGGTTGAGGATTTCTTTTATTAGCTACCTAGAATGTCTCATTTCATTTGGATGATAGCATGGGTATGGGAGACTCTCATTGGGGATGATATTACCTATGTTTATCATCACTCCTACCTTAAGGAGGCCATTGGAAAACAAGAATTTTTCCACTTACACCTTCCACTTTCTCATGATGTACACTATTTGGTTTTGCATACTTGGGAGGAACCATTACAGGGAAGATTTATTGCAGATTATATTGAGCTGTGGTGGGAAATATTGATGAGGAGAAAAAAATAAGAGTAAGGGAGGAATTTTTCTCCACCTTTAAAGTTACTTGAGGACAAGCAACATTTTGGAGGGGAGGACTGTGATATTCCAAAAAATAGCCTTCATCTAAATGGAATATTATAGTTGGTTTTAGCACTGGGTAGGTAAATAAATGGGTAGGGAGGCACATAAAATTCTTTAGGAGAAATAGTAACACTCCTCATGTGAAAGGAGGAAGAATAAAGTAGCTGGATCAAGCACCTTTGGGTGTGAACATGGATTGGATCATGTTGATTCAGTCAACTTTTACCAAATCAACAACGTTGTCATGGAGGAGTGGCCTTTATGATGAGACATGGCAGTTTTGGTGGAGGAAAACTTGCATGAGCTTGGTGGCATGAATGGATGGGACCCAATGTGAGGATGTTCACTTTCTATATATGGAGAGGATGGCAGCCTTTATTATTCATGTTTTAGATTATCATTTTGATATTGGTCTGTTTAGACTTTGCATTCCTTTACTATTTAGTAGGGTTGCTGTGCTGTTTAGCACAAGGGTGTTCCTGATCAAGAATCCCTACCTCATCCTCAGGGAAGGAGAGGTTATTTGAACTAACTTTCTTCATTCGAGAATTTTTTCCAAGCTACCTCCTTCAGCTACAGTGCAGTTTCTATTTAGAGTTGGGTTGTGTTGCAAGGTGCAGCAAAGGAGGTACACATTGAGCCATTTCTGGGCTTATTTTTCAGTGGAGAGGTAGCCTATCCATTAGAGGATCTGCAAGGAGGGATCCTAGGCATATTTCCACATATTTTGCATCAAGACAACCATCTACCATCCCTCACAGCATATTCACAATTATGAATTGTGTTATTTTTGGAGGCCGTTGCTGGGAGGGTTCATTGAGCTCATCATGAGGGTCTATTTCTAAGTAGAGGGATCAAAATTTTATTCAGAAATACCATTGGAGGAGGACATCATAATTTTAGATCTGTCATAGCCTCATTCTATTCATATCCATCTTGCAGTGACATCTCAACCCGAGGTTTATTTGTCACATTGTACATTTCTTAGTATTTCTAGCAATCTTTTCTGGGTTGGCTATAAATCATGTATTAGAGCCCACATATTCTTTGCTGAAAATTTTTTTTTTTTCTATTAGCCATATATATTTTATGTATGTTTACAATAGCAGCTACACTGATATAGATAGCTCTATTACTGCTCTCCGGCATTCTATACAATTGCAACAACTCATGTGTTGATTGTTCTTATCATTGGAGGCTTGTTATTATTGCTTGAGTGGCTTGTCCCTCATGATATTTTTGTATAATGTTGCTTATATATTAACAAAATTATGTCTTCATATTGATCCCTCTTATGCCATGTTTAGATTTGTTGTGTTTTACATTTTTATGAGCTATATTGCTGCTATTTCCAATTTGGAATATTACAATAACTTATTGCAATTAAATTTAGTTGCTAAAGAGAATAGTAGTGAGAATAGTGGAATAAGGTATATGGGACCAAAGATACCAACAAAATAACCAAAATTATATAAAATCACAATTGTGCAAAGAATCATGAAAAACATTGATATTTCCATGCAAATGCCATTTTTTTACGAAGCCAAATCGAAGGATCGTGACCAAAAACTTTTTGTGTGTGAAGTAGATTGGATTGTCAAGAAGGTACATGATGAATAGAAAAAGGTGGAACATGTAGAGACCACTTTGGGGGACTTCACATTGACCTGGTATATGAAATATAAGAATAGCACACCTAGAGGACGATGTAGTGGATTGGGAGAGATGAAGCAAGCATTGTTGAAGAAGTTCCAAAAAATGAATTCAAAATTTTAGTGCATTATAGAGATTAAGGAGATTAAGAAACACATTAGTAAGAAAATATGGGACTTTGCCATCAGAGGTTCAAATTTTTGTTAAATCGATTATTGTTTCCAATTCCTAATATATAACATTGAGAATGGTTTATTTGAATTATTTTGTTGCATGTACATATTCTGTTACGTAGTTTGAAGCACTAATGACTACCATGAAACTAGAGGCATCCCCTACATGTAGTTAAAGCAGTGTACGAATGGCACAATTCTAGTTGCAATTGGCAGCGTTGAAAATATAGTTGCAGGACTAGGCAAAAGGAAAAGAGAAACATGAATGATTTTGGTGCACCATATTAAAAAAGGAGGGACACCATAGGAATAAATGTCAAATAGTCACAACATAAAAGAATACGAGAGTTACGAATACATTAGTGCAAGCTACAAGATTATGGTGTGAGGTTTGTAGAAGTTGGGGACACATACCAACATCTTGTTTGATGATGAAAAATTAATAAATTTTGATGAAAAAAAATTTCTGAGACTTTTACAAGTTGATATGGAAATGACATACATATGTGCCACACATTATATCTATTAATGGAATGCACTAATGATACATACAACGTGTAGGAGGAAAAAGGTTCTGAAGCCAAAATGTTGATGTATAACACATCCAGAGGATACAATCTAG
Organism: Pinus albicaulis; assembly: GCA_034641835.2. Taxonomy (NCBI): domain Eukaryota; kingdom Viridiplantae; phylum Streptophyta; class Pinopsida; order Pinales; family Pinaceae; genus Pinus; species Pinus albicaulis. The sequence goes on from CM076578.1 coordinate 224,275,599, forward strand.
GAAGAGGTTAAGGATTTCAAGGTCAAATGGGATTTGGAAGGGGTCGAGGCTCAATCATTTTTTATCACTACGAGCATACAAGACATTACACACAAGACTTCCCTAACCCCTACATGACATGTACCTACTATAAATAATTAGACCATGCCAGTGAATACTACCCTAAAATTATTAAAAAATGGCATGAAAATAAGGGGTAGAATGTGCAGATGATAGCTACTAAAGACCACACAAATCAACCCCAAGTAGGAGAAATTATGCGCATAGGAGAAAGGATAGGAGCAAATGATGATGGAATACAAAAACATCCATATTAATGGGTGATAAAAGTAGTAGAGGCACCTCTCAAGTTCGATGTAGAAAGGTAAAATAAAACTTACAAAGAAGCAAGAAGAGAGTTAGTTGTGACGAAATGGGGTCAAACGAGTTCGACTTTGTAGAAAGAACAAGAAGTATATGATATTCCATCGATATATTACATGTATGCACCAAAAGGAGGGGTGGAGAGGTAAGACCAATCAATAATTTCTTGGTGATTTGTTTAGAATTAATAAAAGATAGATCAACTCTAGATAAGCTACACATAATGATTGACCAATGTGTGTAAGGGAAAGAAGGGCCTATAGAATAGAACACTAAGTGCACAGTTAATCAAATTATGTGCAAGAAGAGAACGAACTAGGTGTTCAAACTTAATGTGCTAATTAGAACATATGATGTGGATCATATTATCCTATACCTGGGTAGATGTTAACATTATTTTGAACCAAACATGGGATATGGTCAGAAGACTGAAGCTTATTTGGTCACTAATATAGTTTAGAATGGCCAATCAATATAGATTCTTCGCTATTTGAATTAGTGGGAGTATAAGTTAATATTGACGGGGTCATAAGTATCACTAACTTTGACGTGATTGAGATTGTGGATGACATTAATCGTTATCTAGCATTACTTGGGATTGATTTGGGATTTGATAATAAAGTTATCATCAACCTTTAGATGAGGAAGATGATCTTTGAATTAAAATAATCGAGGGTGATAGAACCATTATATCTAATGGAAGGAGATAAATATATGGAACTAGTAAGGGATGGATTCAACGTAGAAGAGCTTGATAATATTTACAACATAATAACACATGGTGAAGACTATGTTAATAAAACTACTAAAAAAGTGTTAAGCTGACTAATATTCAAACTAAATATCAAAAATAAGGATCTAAACATGTTTCCTTTGAGTGTCCAACAACTCATCTGAACGGGTGTGTTGCAGCATGGACCAAGAAGAGGATACTAGAAGAAGAGTGGGTGCATAGGTTCGTTCATACATTATATATTATCTCGATTCCAAAAGAATTGGTATACATAATTTGAGGCACACAAAAAGACAACATATTGGAGATAGATGTACTAAAAATTCATGATAACCTTTAGCTTGGAATCAGAAGATCCGCCCATAGATACAACATTAAAAAGTATCAAGAAGAATATTTTTACACCATAATTCTAGACTACGCCAAAGTTAGTACTTGTATGTTTTGCATATTGACAATATAAACTTTTTAAATAGTTCATGGAATGTTATAATATAATATATAAATATGAAGAAGAACATAACCCAAGATATTTTCAGATATCGAAAACAAAATGGGAGCACGTAGTAGCAGGGCTAGAACTTGAATATGTGGATTACGCCAAGCCTATGAAAATGAAAAGTCAAATGTTGGAATGGAAGAGTATCTGAATCTTGCTATTCTTGGATAATATTGAGATGAGGAGATTATAGAGAAAATTTTTGATTTATTATGTGAGTATTAGGATTTGTTTCCAACCACTTTCTCAAATATGAAATGTATGATGAGAGAGCTGAGAGAAATGAAGATCCCCTTGAAGCAAAATGCAAATCTAGTCAAAAATAGTCCTTATAGGTTGAACATAGATTAAAAGAAGAAAGTGCACTAGGAATTATATAGAATGTTGGAAGGAAGAATTATTGAGCTAATAGAAGAATGTGAATGGGTAAGTCTGATGGTGGTGCAGGATAAGAAAATATGCGAAATCAGGATCTATGTGGACTTAGCGAAATTAAATTATGCATGTGTACTGTTGGGCCCTACTATTATTACCATTTTCCGCAACTTATCCTACTATTTTTACCATAACCTATCCTACATTACCCTTTTTGGTACCTTGAAACCTCCTTATATTGACTAAACTTTGTTATTTTATAGTGGAGGTAAGAATCACTAATCAAGCTTATTTTCGCATATATTTGGTTAATTTAAGTAGGTGTTAAATGAATTTATATTTCTTGAATTATTAGTTGATTTATTTATGGATGGATTCTTAAATATAGGTTTTGTGGTGGATTCGACACACGGGTGTATGAAATCGCACGAGTTTAGATAATGTGGTCTTCCCTCTAAACCATAGGTAATAGGCATTATCTGGGGGGAGCTCAAAAGCATAAAATTCAATTGAAGTAATACACTAAAGTATGCTCTGTTAAAAAACTAAAACTAAAAACACAAAAGAAGCTATATAGAGAGTTCCAAACAGTAACAAGGTAAAAAACGGCTCGATGGCATCTTCTTATTGAATGCTTGGAATGAAAACAAATCTTACCCACTTGCCAAAGGGCCTAGGCAATGGCTCTAGGACCCAATGCAAGGATGTTTTTCCTTCAAGTTGCGCCTTCTGACGCAGTCTAACTCTCTCTCTCTCTATTGCAATGGACTAAGATGTTGGGTTGCCAACCATCGAGTCCTCTCTTGCTCCAACTCCTTGGGTCACACACGATGTTGGTGTTGCTTGGGCAACTTTGGCCAGCATAACTTTGTGATCACACCTTGTTCATCTCTTGGTGGGTTTATATAGGTGATCATAAAATCATCCTTCCCTCCCTTTGTATATGATGGATGGTGGCCCAAGGGAGGGGCATGATTCCATTGTGTTCTCAAATATGCTTTTGTGTGCTCACACAATGCCTAAGGAGGCATTGGTGCTGTCCTTAGGCGGCTTTCACATAAGGGAAAATTGTCGTTTGCTTGCTTGTGGTTCCGAAAAGTGACCTTTTGCTACTTCCAGGAATGTGTGCTTATTGGGCTCCAGTGCGCGCAGAAGGCGCTCTTTTCGAAGGAAAAAGCGCACATTTGAGCATTTATGACCACTTCAAATTTGATTTGCTCAAACCCTCAGAGATTTTTTATTCCATAATGTATTCTTGTCCTATGAATCCTTAGGCTCGACATTAACTGATGTCATCTTCTGCTATACGATTTTCCAGTGTTAACAGTTTCCCCCTAATGGGTGAGGTTTAGGAAGAACTGTATAGCCGAAATAAATTATAGTTTCTTTTTTGTATCGTATGCAAAGAGAGAGAGAGAGAGAGAGAGAGAGAGAGAGATAGAGAGAGAGAGAGAGAGAGAGAGAGAGAGAGAGAGAGAGAGAGAGAGAGGGAGAGAGCGAGGCCTGCGTGTAGAATGGAAAACACCTTGCACCGTTTCCGAGATAACCATGGCCTAAGGGACCCCCTACAAGCAGACAAAATATACAATGTATTTGCAAAATTTAAACGAGGTGGGCATGTCCCATGCTCGTGATGCTATGGCTAGTTAAACAAAATTCACATATACATGTGTTGTCTGTGCCACTACTATGGTAGTGATGTTGGTGATTGTTGACAACGACTGTTGATGCCCTCAGGGGAATTTTTTCTTTGAAGATAGGTGGAATGTGGTACCCATATGCATAATCTTGGTAAGGCACCTCACTGTGCAATGTACGCATATGTACTAGCTGGGACCTTCCCGTGTAAGCATTGTCGTCAGAGACGCTTATAAAGGCACGGGTCTTCGAAAGATCTTGATCAAAGTGCAATGGTTGTAAGGTATGATAACATTGTGACATGAAAGCTTTTGGTGTAATAGAATGTTAAGAGGATCGATGACATCTATGGACAATGATGTGTCCCATAGTGCCACCCGAGGATAGCCCTTTGCATGGGGAGGGGTCATCCAAGGTACCGCTTTCCTTTTGGAGAAGAGGTGTTGATGTCGACAAAAAGGAAGCCTTAACCGAACCATAATGGGTTTAACATAGGCATGTTGGTGAGCGGTAGCTAAAAATGGATGATGGGGATTCAGTGGCCTGAGGTCGAAGTATATTTGAGCAGCTTGGCGGCAGTCATAGGTATTTCTGAAGGGAAAAGTCCCTGGAGTTGGTAGGACTTCCAGGGCGGGTATGAACTAGCTATGATTGTCGTAATGGTGCATGCATGGGGGGTATGACATACTTTGACCAAGGGAGATGGGGGACTGCTGCCATGGGAGGAAAAGTGCAATATGAGGGTGAAGAGGCGAAGGGCATTGTTTGTGATCTTTGTACACTTAATAAAATAATGAGGGTTGGTTTGTGAAAAACACAGAGATGGGTACCCCACAACTCACTTGATGGTGTGAGGATAGTTTTTTGCTGGGGGTAGGGGTCCCATTGGTTGGTCTCATTTGTGGGGTTGATGAAGCGGAAGATGTCGTAGATGGGTTAATGTTGATGGAGGTATGGTGGGCCAAATGCGGTATGCGGAGGTGCACTTTCATTCTAATTGTACAACTCGATCATCCCGGAAGGGGGTTAGTTTAAATGGTGAACTTGACCTTATGCATGGTATATTAATGGGCATGAGGTGCTTCCCGGACTAAAAATGGTATGTCCATTGCATCAGTTGTGGGGTGATGTGTGGTCTACTTGAGATGACGATCGCCATGGAGGAGAGGCTCTACTGACCAACACGGATGTTTATCATATGCAGGGTGAGGTGATGATAAATTTGGTCAGGTATGAGGACCCTATGGTTTATTTCTGATGGATAAATGATGTCAGGATATGCAAAGTTTTATGGGACTCTATCATGCTGAGGGTAGGATGATACCTGCTCTGGAACTTCCAGTGGTCGGTATTGTGAATGTTTTGCGGGTTCTTCGTGCAAAAAAAAACTACCTCAAGTGAAAGCATCTTCTTTTCATTCAATATTATTGAAAAACATGAATCTTGGAAAGGAAGATGGGAGGGTGTATACCTACCAGTGCTTGAAAAAATATTTCTACGGAAAGCGAATGTGGGGCATCGCTTTCGTTCGTCATGGTATACTGATGATGGTGCAACTTACGGTTTGTAGAATGGACCTTCTGATCTCCTGTTATGGACCTTCGAAGTTCTAAAAAAGAGCAAAAAATAAGGGATTATGGCCCTAATCCTATTCATTTGTACTTACTGATTTTTGGGAGATCAGAGGTGATAGCAGAGCCTTTCTTGCCATTTTGATCAGCCTGTGTACTGGGGATTAGCGATATTATGCTGAGGTAACTCTCATGACCTCCTGCATTTTGATTTTTCCACTTTGCTGATGCTGGGGGTCGTACAAATTAGGTTTGTATGGCCTTAAATAGGGTTTTTTCCCTAGACTGCGTGGGCGATCTAGGAAAATAAGCGCCCCCCTTTGCACATATTTCTCAGGTACAGTCGCGCGAAGGCACGCAGTTCCTACCTTTTTGCACGCAAGGGCGCACCTGTGAATGAAATAGGCATGCAAGGGTGTGCCTGTCTGAGAGACAGGCTCGCAAAGGCAATGTTTTTGAAAAAACTTGGGTTTTTGGCTGTACTTTATGATTTTTCTCCTCTGTACTGATGGGTGCCTATTTCTTGGCAAGTTAGTGTGGAGAGAACGATAATGGACCAACATCCGAACTGCTCTGGCTGCTGATGCTGGGGCACGCCGTAAATTGGCCGCATGGGGCCTCCTGAAATTTGCTGAAAATGAGTTCCTTCGGTCACAAGACCGATTGTTACCTTACATCATACAACATTGGTGCAGGAGGCGGAACATGTTTTTCCTGAGGGAGACAAACTTGGTTATCCATCCAGAGATGGATATTTAATTTATGACCGAATTACTACCTCAGGGAGAGGCGCTGAGGTATCCACTTCCTGTTGGACGGGTGAACATGGACAGGTTCCATAGGAGGGATTGTGGTGGTGCGCCTCTTATTGAGGGGTGCATCAATATTGCCTTAGTGTCAAATGTGGCTGAGCGGTGTGCTCTAGCCATTATTGTCTGACTAGCAGGGTCATTTACGCCACATCGAGCATCGGGCCCACAGGTGGGGGTTTTATGCCACTTGAGAAACAGGCATTTCTTTGATTTTTCTTGCTTCTGCATCAATGGTATGGTGTCGCAACTGAACAAGGTCCAGCGTGGATCCAAATCATTTACGTACGCTAGAATTTTGTGCAACATTATGTACGATAGGGTTGTGCTGCTGAGGCCCATGGTGGCTATGCCTATCGGGGGGCCGAGGGAGCCACGCATGAGGAGGTGGGCTCTGGTGATGCCACGCGGTGGTGCTGGCAGGGTGGGTTATTATTGGAATGACAAGATGAAGGCCTGGTTCGAGGCCAATCCATAGATGTTTTTTCCATACCCTTACGTGGGGATGGACTTTCAGGGTGATCTAGATATTGGCCTCCCTTTTGGTTATGTTTGGGGTCCCGTAGGTATGTGTTATATTTCTGCATTTACTCAAGTTTTTTGTGTTCTTGAGTGTTTTTCATTGACACTGACATTATTTTAGTTACTCGTGCAAATGTTCGTGAGGTGGGACGCCCAGTGGCCCGACTGGTGGGTCAAAACCCTCTACCATGACCGCTTGGTGGTCGGGGAGGTGATGCCATAGGTGGATCGAGTGAGGGTGCCGATAGACCTGGCGGGGATGGTGCTAGTCCTTCTGGTGAGGGTAGCAGCACAAGTGTAGCTAAGGTAGCGGCTGAGAGAGCTCGTGCAGATGTGGCTAAGTCATGCATCGTAGTACTTACAGCTCAGGTATAGGCTCTAGAGGACTTCCAGGGTCGAGTGGACCACCTGACCCATGGGATGCCAGCTCGAGGTCTTATGGATGACTTCGAGGAGGTATGGCTAGAGATAGTGATGGCCCGTGAGAGGGACTACCGGCCTACTCTATGACGGGTAGCTATTGCAGTGGCGAAAACAGCTCTAGTGGTGGCACCAGGAGCAATGGTGGGCAAAAGTGATCCTCTTGAGGGGGCACCCCCTAGAGTAGATTTGTACACAGGGAAAGCACCCATTTTGAGGATGCTTCCCTTATTTTTGATGACCTCTTTATTTTTGGGCTGGCCAATGGGCTAGTGATACTATTTTTGTACTCTGATACACATATTTTTGATATATATATGAGAGATTTATTTTGCGGCTCTACATGGTGTGGTGTCTATTTCGGTTTATTAATTTTGTGTTATGCTGATGGATATACATGTTTTTGTCTTTTTATGTATGGTGGTTTGCTCGCATTGCATTCCAGTCTAGGATATTGTTAGCTATGCGATCAACGGTTTGGTTTTGATTCCTTGATACATGTGAGAATGTAATATAATCAAATTGATTGCTTAATCTTCTAGCACGAAAATATTTTCTAAATAGGTTTACATCTCTAGTTTCAAATGTTTCGTTTAACTATGAGACTACTAGCTGGGAATCTAGGTAGACATGCATATGGCGGATGCCCTGGTGGAGGGCCTCACACATAAGTCTGATAACAACATCATATTATGCCTGATTGTTGGTTGTTGATCCGATGCACATGCCATTTGAACACAGTGGTGATCGGTCGGGGTAGTAGATGACCTAGGTGGCTGCAGCTAAGTTTTGAGACCATCAGGATGCTCCATCAGCAAATCCGAAATAGGGTTCAAGCTGGTGATCCATAGTGATATTTTGAGCACGTTTAGGTTTTTGGGTCAAAAAATATTTTGGTATTGGGATTTGTGTGTACTCCAACTCTAGGGGATAAGGGCTACAAGGGCCCTTATGGGTAGAACTTCTTGAGGTAAAGGCCGTTGACAGGGTTAGTGAGGTAGGTCCCGTCTGGTTCCATCAAGATGTATGCCCCCTACCGGAGGCAATGTTTGATGATGTAGGGCCCTTTCCATAGGGTTTCGAACTTCCCTGGCCCTAAGGCTTATTTTGCGACATCATAGCGAAGGACTATCTCTCCTTCAGTAAATGAGCAAGGGGTGATGTGGCAGTCGAATGATGCTTTTACCCTTTTCTTATGGGCCTCATTGTGTTGCAGCGATTGTCGCCTGTTTTCGTCAGCTACATCTTGTTTTACTAGGCGTTGTTCTAGAGGCTGGGTGTCATCAAGGAGTTCGAGGGCTGTATGCAAGTTTTGGATCTTGTGGAAATCTATGCAAAGGCGTAAGGTGCCTTGGTTTTTTGTGACAGGAATAAAGCCAAATTCCTGTGATAGGGAGGTTGTTGAAATCCTGTTTTTGGCATGGAATGACACAAGTCATATGTGATGAGTTGTGTCGCTAGCATGCAGTGGGGAAAGGATCTCCGTAATGGAATCCTGTGTTAGCCGATAGTTGGCCTTCCCGCTAGGATAGTCAATTCACGGTAGATGGAAGTTGATTTTATCACAGAGATGTCTGAACGTTTGTAGCAACGGACATCCCTCTGATGTGTGATTATGACTGTTGAAAATGGTGCAAGGTATCACAGCGTTAACAAAGTAGATAGTGTGAGAATATACACTACTCGATGTTCCAGATGTGGATACTTGGAAAGGGTCTGTTGCGGATCCAGTCGTTTTCTGTTTCCATTTTTGCATCATTGGTTGAGACTTGCCTCCCTTTTTGGGGGGTGGATGACTTAATGCTGCTCTAGCTGCTCTCAGATTAGGGAGATGCGTGCACTTAAATGTATGATGAAAGTGTGAGAAAATTCAGCAATAAGTGTGTGTGATCTTCTCTTGATTAGAGAGAAGCTTTTGGGGGAGAGACGAGATTATGCAGAGACTATTTGCAAGGGGTTTGAGTTCTTTTCATTGGTTGATTCGGTGATCGTTTAGATCACATAGGCCGCATGTTATCCTAGGCTTGGCCTGGGGTTTACGTGATTGGCATGTGGTCTTATCCAGCTTGACACACCATTGCAGTGGTGGGATCGTTGGGTCGATGATGTATCTTTTATGCCACTCTTGGGGGTCGCTTGTCCTCATTTCTATGGCATTAATCATGTCGATAGTGGGACGGAGTCGTGGGACATAAGTACAATTTTGATCATAATGATCACCCTGAAATATCAGGCAAAATTTCTGTGATATGGGTCTCCCATCGTGCGTGGTCTGAGGCCGGGCGGGGTACCATCGTTGGTATGCTAGCCGGGTGGGGTACCATCGTCGGTATGCTGCTAAGTCAGGTCAGTGAACTACTATATGGCCTGTCTGCTTGCATAACATGCATGTGGGTGGTTTTCGTGAAGTGCCTGTAGGGGTAGCTATGGGTTACCTGCTACGATGTTCTTCGGCTAACAAGAACATGATAGACCCACTCATCTCCTCTGCTTGGGTCATGGAGCTGCCGATGGATTCGGAATCCATATCGTCTTCTTGGGAGAGACGAACTATGGCTATGCGGAGACTAGCAAGGGCTAGTTGGAAGCAAGGTATGTAGTGACAATCCTCCAATAAGTGATTGTAGGCGCATAACAGGTATGTGAATTGTGCTACTCGTAGTCCCACGTAGCAGACTCTTTTGATTGGATACCATCTGTGAATGAGTTCAAATGTGGAACACTCTTCGAGGTAGTAGCCACGTTCATTGCATAGCATGCAACATATAATGGGCATTACTAGGGGGCGCTCTACGTATCAGTGCTCCTCTTGTAAGCACAAGATGGTACGAGGCTCGTCATTAATATACTGGATGGAGGGATCCTTTTGATAGGATCACTTGATCATGTGTAAGGCGTCCCTATACCGTGGTATTTCTGGAAAATGGTGGGTATAGTGCCCATAGGTTTCACAGAGGACACATGCATGATTGGTACACATCGATTTGCCTGTAATTTTGGTGGCAAGTTCCTTTTTATGGGAATGTCATTTTGAGGTGTTGGTTTCGCAGTCGAGGAGTGGTTTTAATTCATCCGACTCTGGGCATATGTGAGTAGGTTGTCCAGTGACATCACATATATCACAGGCTGATGACTCCCATTGTATGGTGGGGGTCACCACTTTCTTTCCTCTCTTGGTGATTTTCTTTATCGTGGTTGCCAGTATCGCAGTGGAAATTTCCCTTGCGGGGGCGGTTTCGACTACTAATTGGGTAGGTTGGGGCTCCTAGGGATCGGGGGGCTTTAACACAAACATAGTAACATTGGTATCTAGTGCTCCTGGAGGGGGAATGAGGTACCATACTGGGAATGCCAATGATATGTTGGGTAGTACCATTGATTCCAAGACCTACTAGGAGGTGAAGCCAGGGGGTGGGTATAGGAAAAGAGTTTGGGAGGCAGCATAGACTAGGGAGGTTGCAGTATCTGACGCCTCGGTGTCATTATTGCTTAAGTCCGTGTCCTGAATAACCTCGGTGCTTGATGTGGACATCATGCATACTAGGGCCCCTATGGCATCGGGCGATACTTTAGGGATAATAGGAGGATCTCCTAGGAATGACCCTAGGACAGACGATGGTTTGAATTGACCGGGGCCATATTCTTGAAACCATAAAATACCATCTGTGGTTGTGTATACATAGGGTATAACCATATCTGTGTTGGTCAAAGGACACTTTTCAGTGTGCGTCAGCTGGTCTACTGTAATGAATCAATCCTCGTGGGGGAACATCATGATGTAGAAAACGGAGGATTCTATGGTAGACATGGTGTACATGTAACTCCGCCCAAGGAGTATATTGTAATCCAAGTGAGCATCCAATAATTCAATGTCTATGTGGACCGTTTTTCCAGCTAAGCAGACCGATACATTTTGGAAGAGACCGACGGGGGTTGAGGGCCGACCGTCGTATGCTCTGAGTGTGATGACGAAAGGTTTGAGTTCTGGGGCTCCTAACGTCTACCATAGATTCTTTGACATGATGCATGTGGATGCACCCTCATCAATGACACATCATTGAATAATGATATTATGTACTGATACTAGTATTTGGAAGGCTAAAATGGAGGGAAGCCTAGGGGTGGCCTTTTCTAAATCAAAATCCATCATGCGCGTGTCGGCAAGGTCGAGGGCGCCTAAGGTGGAAAGTAGGGCTTTCTGCTGCTTCGGGCACGACTAAAGAACCTCTAAAGCAGACATAGCAGTAGGTGATTGGGCTAAATCATCTACGATACTGTAATTGTGAACTACTTTAGAGTAGTTACCTGCTCACCTATTAGGCCCTTTAACTATTTTTGCCAATGGTTCCAAAGGAATCTTTGGAATGGTCAAAGGTGAAGTTGGCACACTTGTACTAGCCCCTAACATGCCAGCGTATGGTGGGGTGTCGTAGCTGCGATTTCGGGTTTGGAAAAGCATTTCTTCCCTAGCCATGTAAATTTCATGGTTGTTTTTCTCGAAATCATTTGGGTTTTGTTGCTGAGTGCTAACCGTTCCTTGATGGGGGAAGGGTTCTTACATAACTGTAGTTGTCTGGGAAGATCTTCCTTATCCTCGGTTACTCTTAAGCTTTTTAAGCTCAGGGAATTCAGGACAGTGGTGAGTATAGTGCCCGAACTCACCACATATTGAATAAGAATGGTTTGTTCGAAGAGGTGGCCTTTTGAATTGCTTTTGGGCATTGCTTGGCTCCTGGTTCTGGTTCTGGTTGGAGTTATCTCTAGCCCAGGATCACAGTGGGAACTTTTGGTTGTTGCCCCCCAGTCCAGCGTCCCCTTTGGGTTTTTTTTTTACCTTTCGTTTGACCACATTAGGAGGGTAATTCTCCTGATCGTACTGGTGTGGTTGATTATGGGACGACTGCAAAAAATTCACCTATGCATTGTTTTGCATTGGTGGGTTATGTGCTTGGGACTAAGCATACTATTGTCCCATATTTGCACCTAGCCATTGGGGGGGAGTTCTTTCGTCAGTTTTTCTTCCTGTGTACTGGGTCCCCCCGGCTGGAGGGTAAGGTCCCTCTTGGTGATACGCTGGCGCCCTATTATTCATTTTCTACTGCATATGATGAATTTGAAATCCAGGTTGAGACATGTTCTGGGTAGACCCATGTGTGTAACTGGGATTTTGACTGTTGCTGCCTAGGTATCGTTGGGTCATTGACCCAATAAGTGCGTCTTCAGAGTTCGACATGCCTATCAATCTTTGATAATATTGTAGGCACGGGGCATTAGGCAGGATATTGTATATGTATTCTGATTGTGTATAGATCAGTTCAAGATGTTGGGCTTTACTGATTGCGTCCTCTTCGGATGTGGGTTTACGTTGCGCCACATCCTTTGAAATATCCACTGTTAGAGTTTTCAAGAATAAATCTAAAAAGACTCGGTCATCGAGTTGAGCTTTGCACAAGCTACAACACCGTCTCCACTTATGGAGATGTTCAGAAATGTGGGTAGAGGGATATTTTCTGAAATGAGTCAGTAATTCCATTCTCGAATCGTGGTGAATGGGTAACTGAAAATATGTGACGAACGCAGTAGCAAGGGCACTAAAGTTTTTATGTGAGGCAGGAGGTTGCTCGACGTACCATTTCGCGGCCACTCCCTTGAGAGTGCGTTGAAATAGCTTCAATCGAATAGTATCTTCAATGATGATATTCGATGAGCACCACAGTTGAAAGGTCATTATATGATTCCCTGGTTCTTCCGGTTGCTTTCCCTCAAACTTTGGTATGTCTAAAGAGAGCTTTGTGGGCATGGGAGGTCAATTGGGGTCATGTGCGATGGGGTCAATAGTGAGCTTGGTTAAATCTGGTAGATTTAACACCACTAAGAAGGGTGACTGAGAGGTTGATGCCATGGCAACGTCTGAAGACACAAAGTTCTGGCTAGAACGAGGGTTAGTCTGTGACGTACCTGGTTTTGAATTCAGCTAGCTTCCCATATGGAATGCACTCTTCTGCCCCCTAGGGGATGAGGGGAGAGTGATGTGCAGTGTGGTGTTGGGAGACCAGCTAGGGTTCCCAACTAAGGTTTCTCCAAGAAAGGAGGAACTTTCACCTTTGATGCCTAAATGGCGAAAGACTTGGAACACCTCCCGTTAATGGGGGGAGGTCCAAAAGACGCCTGGACCAATGAGGTTCCATTGGAAATTCTTGAGGGTTGTCCAGGTTAGGTTTTGGAAAAACTTTTGAGGAGATTGAGTCTGTGATCATGACAAATTTATGGCCACATACATAAGACAAAGCGAAAATGAAATGATTTTTCCTTTACTTTAATCTATGTGATCAATCAAGCAAAAAAATGGTTTCGTTTGTTTGCGCGTGATACTCAAAAAATCCTATAAGACCTAATAATGTCCTCACACTTTGAAAAGTAACTGGGCCTTGAGAGGATTTCTTGCAAGTGTTGGCACAACGTCTCGAAAGAACTGGCGATGCCCCCAGTCAACCGAATATAATCAATCAAGGTAAGGGTAGAGGGTCTGATGCTTGCCTGCACTGTCACCTATAAGGTAAAGGATGCCCTAGTTTTGGCAACTAAGAACCACCTTCCCACATGAGTGTTCGAGTCTTGGGCTTCTTGGTAGTCAGCTAACAGTACCGAGTATCAGCTGGGTCAGGTAACCCCAATTGATACCGCACGCACTGCGCCTAAGCCTAACCCCCTCTGAATCGAATCTCTACCGTGCTCGGGTTTTCTTTTCCGTGGGCTGAAAGGTGGATTTTAAAGCTCCCTAAAAATTAAAATTATATGTTTCAAATGTGAAGCGTGATCAAGATGGCTTATTGGATGCCTAACCCCTTGATCCTAACTTAAGCTATAATTTCTCTTGTGGCCCTTGTGGGGAGAATTTTGTGAGTTGGTTTAAGTTATTTTTAGGTGGCTTTATTTTCTTAGTGGGTGAATGTGTGTGAGTGTATGGTGAACAGTCTCATAATTTGAACATATGGATATCGGTGATCCTTTACAAAAGTCCCCTAGTTAAACTATGTGATGTTGTTCCTTGCTCAAATAAAAAACATTTATGGATAATGGGCCACTTCCAAAACCTCCTAAGTCTATGTGAGTGACTAAAGAAAGATGGCTAATCACAAATATAGAGTGTTCATATGCTTGTCTAGGGTTTCCCAATGGCGCAAAGACAACATAGATTAATTTCTCTAACTTGCGATTCAATCCTAGTCCTGCAATTTCCTAAATGCAAAAATTCACGAGCCACTTACTTGGACTAGTTAAACTAAGTGTGCATACCAGAATTTGAAAAAAAAAAAAATTGTTTGGAAAGAAATGGTTAATTGTGTGAACACTTTTTTCAAAAAACAAACTTAAATGAAAACTAACTAAATGCCTACAAAAAGCAACAAAAATCAATTTTCAGAAGCTGTGGGGTATCAACACAGGTGTTGGAAAATACATTAGGGGCTACCCAACACACTTACAAGCAGAAAAAATGAAAAATATAGGGAGAAAAAATCTCTCTACAAATTGCGTGGAAAAACCTCTAACAGGTGCACCTTCCTGCACGCAGGTCACTCCCGAATGCGCGCCCTACGCATCTGTGTCAAAAAACTATGCGCAAAATTCCTACAAGTAAAAAAAAAAAAACAGTAGCTACCTTCTTCAATCTGTCACCTCAGTGAGTCTAGGGAATACAATATGGTTCAAAGGACTGTCAGCTCCACTCCAGCATAGACTGAGGGTCTCTTGCAAAAAATGGCACAACCACATAAACTTGAAACATGTTAGTGGAGTCGCCAATCCTGTTGTGGTGGATTCGACACACGGGTGTACGAAATAACATGAGTTTAGGGACTGTGATCTTCCCTCTAAACCATAGGTAACAGGCAGTATCTGGGGGGAGCTCAGAAGCATAAAACTCAAATGAAGTAATACACTAAAGTATGCTCTGTTAAAAAACTAAAACTAAAAACACAAAAGAAGCTATATAGAGAGTTCCAAACAATAAAAAGGTAAACAACGACTCGATGGCCTCTTCTTATTTAATGCTTGGAATGAAAACAAATATTACCCACTTACCAAAGGGACTAGGCAATGGCTCTAGGACCTGATGCAAGGATGTTTGTCCTTCAATTTCTGCCTTCTGACGTAGTCTAACTCTCTCTCTTTGCTGCAATGGACTGAGATGTTGGGTGGCCAACCATCAAGTCCTCTCTTGCTCCAGCTCCTTGGGTTACACACGATGCTGGTGTTTCTTGGGCAACTTTGGCCAACATAACTTTGTGATCACACTTTTTTCATCTCTTGGTGGGTTTATATAGGTGAGCTTCAAATCCTCCTTCCTTCCCTTGGTACATGATGGATGGTGACCCAAGGGAGGGGCATGATTCCATTGTGGGCTCAAATATGCTTTTGTGTGCTCACACAATGCCTAAGGAGGCTCTGGTTTTTTCCTTAGGTGGCTTTCACATAAGGAGAAATTGTCCTTTGCTTTCTTGTGGCCCCAAAAAGTGACTTTTTTCTAATTCCAGGAATGCCCGCTTATTGGGCTCCATTGCGCACAGAAGGCGCTCTTTTCGAAGGAAAAAGTGCACATTTGAGCATTTATGACTAGTTAAAATTTGATTTTCTCAAACCCTTAGAGATTTTTGATTCCATAATGTATTCCTGTCCTATAAATCCTTAGGCTCGAAATTAACTGATGTCGTCTTCTGTTGTACGATTTTCCAGTGTTAACAATAGGGATGGAACTTGATTACATGGGCAGGTCATCAAAGACCCATAACTCAGTTCAAAAAATACATCAAGTAGTCATTTTGTACTTAGCTCGATACTCTATTCAGTACTCTACTCCAGGTTCGGTACCAGTCAACAAGTCAATTGTCGACATCTCGAAGTTAAATTCTCTTGTTTGTGAGCTTGGTGTTGGTTATCTCATTCCAAATATAAAATCACAAATGGAACCATGTAGATATGATTAATATGAATTGATCCTGGCGATTTAGCTTAGTTTAAATTAGTCCATATCACATATGTATTTACCTTTCTCGGTCCTTTTTTTGTAACCATATTTTAGGCCATAATTCTTTAAAAAGCCTCTGTGTTTGTATGATAGGTTACACATAGAATGAACCAATGATAGGATTGTTGTGACTAAACACCATTTGAATATGTTTTGTTTTAAATATTGATACTCTTGGACTCATTTTTTATTGAATTTTTTAATATAATCGTTTCGGCTTTTAAATATATTAGTGGATTTATGTCTTCTTGATATGTAAGTTATTGAGTTAATTTAAACTTTTCCAAGTCATGGCAATGGCTCACCACAGACATAGTCTAAGTTTTCTAATGATTTTTTTTTAAAGTATAAGGTTTGTTTTTGAATTCATTTAGCAGAATTGTACTTAAACGTTTTGTAATATCCAAAAATGGGGATGTAGCAATACTAAAACACAAAATAGAGTAGCAGTGATAAATTAACTCATAAAATGTGTGTAGAACACATAGCCATCATATTATTGTTACAACAGAAAAATTATGTCCCATTATATGATCCCAAAGTGGGGAAGCAGCAAACTGGACCATAAAATGTTATTTTCAAAAAATTACACTATAAAAGTGAGAGCTAGCACTTGGATTTCTTAGATTATGTATTACAGGATTCTCACCTAGAAGGGGATCAAAAACAAATCCCTTTTGATGTGTTAAATAGTTCTCCCGGTATTACTATGTCTCAAAAACACTCAAATCCCATGACTTAGGATAAACAGAATTTTATGAAGAAATCACAACGTAATTATATGAGGGTTTCTGATACAATAGAATATAAACAACATATCTATAGTTTTATTACTCAAAGCATAGAGAAAATTAGAGATCTAGCCCGTTTTACACATTATAGAGATAACTCGGCAAGGGTTTCTTGATAGAATAAGTACAAGGAGTGGATCTGCAAATCAGGATCTGAAATAACATATTATAACTGAAGCTCTACATACATACAGCGGAATAATACAATAAATGAAGGAGGATCCTTCTTACAAGCTTTTCAGGAGAAGGGTTGGCCCTTTTCCTAAGAAGCTGGCTCAAAATCAAGGGTCTTAACCCTCACACTGCAACACCTTAAGAAATGATGCAGTTCCTGCAAGGGATTGTGCTGTAGATGATGGAAGTACTTTCGCCAAGTTCCAAGGTATGAAAATTTTCTCCAGAATCTTCCTTACTGATCTTCCAAAGGAATGGAGGCTCTGTCCTTTGAAAAATAAGCTATGGAAGTGGGGTTGTGAACCCCCACTACAACACTCTACAACACAACATTATACTACTACAGAAATAATGTTGTAGCTGAAGGAGGATGCTTGGCCTCAAGCCTAGATGTAGATAAATTCAGCACAAGCTCCTTCAAGAGGCCTCTTAAGAAAGGAGAAGGAATTTATAAACATGAATGCCTTGTGCTAAGCAGCACAACAATCTCAACTAAGCAGTTGAAGAAAGCACAATAGTCATGCCGACCACAAATTCAATAATCAATATAATGTCTTGCTATGGCTGCCTTGCCCTCCTTTTATACAAATGGAAGCCCTCTCACCGTGGGTCCCACTCATTAGGGTTTCCTCCACCAAGGAATATTCCTCCCACTATCATTGCGTTGTGTCCATAGATGATCTCCACCTTCCTTTCCAGTGTTGTTGACTTGGTCAAACTTGACCTTTTCCACATGAAAATGTCCCTTTTCACACATGAGGGTGTGAAGTCTAGCTCCTATTATGATCCATTTTCACATTATGAGGGATTTTGTTCTTATTTCTGAAATGTATGGGTCTGCTTACCCATTTATTCATCTCCTAAGTGTAAACAGAAAAAATCAATATTCCAATTAGCTGTATGCTAATTTTGGAATATTACAGTCCTCCCCTCCCAAATGTTTCTTGTCCTCAAGCAACTACAAGAATAGAACTGAGAGATCTCCCTCCTGCTGCCATAACATCCACATATGATATGCTGCTCCAAAGAATGAGATGTTTTTTCATCAATAATTCTTCATATTTCCAGTCCCAAGCATGCAAGCTAGCTAAATAGATATCATCATGAAGAAATAGAGTACTTAAGAAGAAAATAAGTTTTTTAAACTCCTATGGTGATCATTTTTTAAAGAGCTTCCCGGATTATAGTATTGTGGATAATCTAGGAAGGAAATAAGGTGTTGTCCAGAGGTCTTCTCAAGGTATGGAGTCTGAAATGCATTGGGAACTATCATTCCCATGTGAAATCTCCATCCCCAAGCTATCATCCATACACAATGATTCACCCTCCAACATGGTAACTCATGAAAGATATCCTCCACCTTAGGCTCCTGCAAAGAATGTGGGTTGAATAACTAAACATGGTAGACAAAGTTTCCTACCCCACGCTGTCCCTCTCTCCACTTATGATAAGTGTAGATTAGCTACTGATCTTGGGCTGCAATAGTGTTACCCTCAAGTGGCAAGAATATTAGATCTCCAAATATCCTCTCTCCCATGTTAAGAATCATTGTGGCCCAAACCATCTCATACAAAATGAATGGCACATCATCACCATATGGCATCCAATTAAGGAAAATGCTGAAGGTTATGTGTAATTTTGGATGATACCAATGGTTTCTCAAGTGGATACAACACAGTCTTTCTAACTGATGTGTTATATCATCATGTGGCAAGTGGTATTTCAACAATATAACAACTGTGTATGCTTTCTCATCTACCATGAGGTGGTAAATAACATTATATATCAGCTGAGTACAATAAGAATGACAACACACTTGTCCAAAGTCATCTAGAGAAGGATTATCTCCATCATAAGTGTTGGTTCTATAATGACAGCCATGGAACCCATAAATAATATTTCCCTCTTGTGGAGCAATGCACTATACAATATATATGGTGAGAATATGTAAATATTCAATGAAATAATAAATAAGTACATAAATACATTTCTTACCATGCATAGCGAGTAAGCTGAAAGTGAGGTCCATGGATGAGTCTTCCCATGAGAATCTTCTGATCATAAAAATATGCAACAAGAAAGGATGCATACTCCCCTTAGAACACTCCATCAATAGAAACATACTCCCAAGTGACAGCGCTGTTGGCCTTAGAAATAAGGCTCTTGTCACTCCATGACTCCCTTCCTTGACATTCCACATGCCAAAGTCATCCACCATCGTACTGCTATGTGGGGAAATATTCTTCCTATGTGGAAGCCCCTCCTTATCCTTCAATGCTTAAGGGTAGCCTCTTTGCACCTTGAATGTGCCATCCCTTTCTCCAGAAATGTCATAGTATGGAAAAATATCTACCCATACTCTCCCAAGAGAAGCCACAACAATAATAATACTTGCTGCCCCCTCAAACCTCCATCATACAAATCATGAGGTGAAAAGATGTTGATTGACATGAAGGAGATCAATCAACATAATGCACCCAAAGTCTTTGCTTCCATATGATGCAAGTGTCCTACCACACTTTCTCCACCCACATACCCTTAGGAAGAGGATATGTCACATGATGGCCAAACTCTTTCAAGAGTAGCCAGCACAGCCATGCCTCCTGCTACCCTGTGTCATAGATATGTAAGTGGCTCACCAACCTCTTGCCCACCATCCACACCCATTCATCCATATGTGGATGTCTCCTACCATTCTCCATCTGGGTACTCCTCCAATGAAGACAACCATCCTCCCATATCAGATTTTTCTTCTTTCATTTCATGGGATGTTGAAATGCAACTCCTTGGAGATCTCCTAGAGAATATTTCACACCAATGACCAGCTTGAATCCATAAGGATCCAAGTGTGATGAGGGAAAAACCTCCTCAAATTACTGAAGAAATTTTCACTCCATGATATGTTGAAGTGCACCTCCAATGATATCTCTCCATGAGACCTTCTTCTCATCAATGGCCCTCCAAAACCAATAAGGTTTTGGATCTGTTGCAGGTAGAAGTTTCTCTTTGAGATGTGAGATGCTCATTGAGAAAGTGTCATCTAGAAAGGAGAAAATATTTCTCATCTCAATATGTCTACCATCTATCATCTCTTCCTCCATTGCTTCATGAATGAAGCTGCCATTTGAATGCTCCCATAAGGAATGGGTCCTCTTCTCTTCACTACTTCTCATGTACAGCGCTGTAGGTTTGCAAGGGGATACATGTATTATCTCCAAGCAAGGTATAATGCTGAAGTTATAGTCAGAAATCCTACACTTCAACTCAAGAGGTTGAATGTAGTTCATCCCTTCCTTGAATAACTCAAGGTTGTACAACACAGTGCAGTTCTATTTCTCTAGATTAGCAGTATGCAATGGTGTATACCCCTCCATAAGATTTGTTGAAATGATAAGAGATGGAAACTTAGGCATACCTTGGTGAAATGTGGAAGTATCTTGTATGGCTACAAGAGGTTCTTCCTCCAATGTGTTGGCTTCCAAAACTGCTCAAGATGAAGGTTGCTCCTTCATGGTTGTAACAACGCTGGTACATGCCTCTTCCAATGGCGGTGAGGGCTTCTCTTCCTCTAATTTCTCTTTATCAAATCTCTTGATCACATTTTGAGTGAAATCTGCAACAGTAGATACTCTTGCATGACTCACATGGCTAAACCACCAAATGATTGCTTCACCTTTAAGGTGCAGTGCTACAATTTCTACAACCTCTCTCTCTACCATTGGATGTAGTAGGAATACTGCCTCTAGCTTCATCACCCAAGCATTTTCTGCACATGTGGGTGATCTATCAAAAGTGGAAAATAGAAATCTATTGCCTCTCATCATCCTATTACTATAGGGCCTCCTTTCTTCTTCCAGCTGGATAAACTAAGGAAGAGCTAGAGTCTCCTTGAAAGCTCTAGGTTGAGATTTGTATGCTGCAAGGTACCTTCTTAGGATCTTAGGTTCCAAGTGTTCTTCATGCCTCTTGTCTTCTCATCTTTGAGAATAGTAAGTACATGGCGCTTCCTCTTCTTAAAACCCTCTAGGAGTTTCATTGCATCTCTTCTCCTTCATCTGCTTAACCTCCTTGAAGAGGTTCTATTAGGTCCCTATATTACTAGTATATTCCCTTATTGTTGTTAGTGTAACCCCCTTATTGTTATTATTGTACCCTTGTAACCCCCATATTTTTATTGTTCCCTTAAATTATTATTGTTAGGTCGGCTAAGATTACATTGTGGCCCCATGGACTCCTATATATAGAAAGGAGGTTTTGTAATTTAAATCATCCAAGAATTGTTCATTCATGTAATGTATTGAAGGTTTCCCCCTCAAAGTGGCTTATTTATAAGGCGTTGATATCTCTTTTATTCTATTTTTGGAGTTGGTTTCACAACATTTCGTATCAAAGCTTGGGATTCTAGGGTTTCGTTGCTCCAAACATGTCATTGTGGCATTTTCGCTATAATTTTTTTTCTACGAAGGTTCAGAAGATGATTTTTTTAGAGTGCGAATTCAAAATCCTGAGGAACATCTTCCAAAATTTTTAGAGCTTGGTTCACAATGTGTGCAGAGATATGATCTGTGGAAGTTAGGTCTGTTTGCAGGCTCCAGAATTTCACTTAAACATGTCATCAAGGAATTTTCTCTATAAAATTTTTTCTATGAAGTATCAGAAGCTGTAATGTTTAGATAGCAAAGCAGAACTCCTGAGGAACAACGTCACAAAATTTCAGAGCTTGGTTCACAATATGTTTGGAGATATGATCTGTGGAAGTTAGGTCTTTTTCAGGCTCCCGAATTTCATCTCAAAGAGGTGATTGTGGGAAAATATTCATAACTCACTCTCTAAGCATCAGATTGGAATTCTGTAAAAAGTGACTGGAAATACATAGATTTTAGTTTCCTGTCTATAAATTTCAGATATAAAGGAGCAAACAGTAACACGTGGCAAGTTGTAAAAGTTCGCTCTACTGAACCAATCCACATTAGGTCATTGTGGGAGATTGGACATAACTTTTCCTTGAAGAATACAAATCAAGTCAGACCTGTGGCATTTGAAAGAAGATTCAGAGGAATACTACAGGGCCAAATTTCAGATATTGAGGATCTGTAATTATAGAGATAAGTCAATTTCAATATCGAGCTCCTCAAAAGCAAGTAAAAGGTGTGTATATTTTTTTCCAAATTGCATAAGTCTTGTTTGAAGAATCAAGTTGAATTGCTTCCAAGGGAATATTATAGAATAGATATCAATATTGGATTCTCAGATGCCCCCTAAAAATAATTCAACACCCACTAAGCCTTTAGAAGGCTCTACTATGACTCATGAAGATGAAGAATGGCAACATGACATCAAACTTACAAGAGCAAGTGCATCAAATTTCGCTCTCGCAAAGAGCAACAAAATTTGACATGGAAGTTTTGAAGAAAGGCATGGAATCTAAGATGGATGGTTTAAAGAATGGCATGGAAGCTAAGATAGATGGCATGGAAGCTGGCATGGAATCTAAGATGGATGACATGGAAGCTAAGATGGAAAATATGAAGAATGATCTAAAAGCAGACTTGGAAGGTTTGACAAAGTTGATACAACAAATGTTTCCTAATGGTGAAAAGATAGTAGAGGAAACTCATGATGAGAAAAAAAATAAATGCTAATCATGTTTTCATAAACTCTAATGTTGGCGGGAAGAACCACCATATTCCAAAAATGGATATGAGGAAGTTTGATGGAAAGGATCCTGTAACATGGATACTACAGATGGAGCAATATTTTGATCTCAATAATGTGAAAAACACACAAAAGGTACGCATTGCAACTTTACATTTAGAAGAAGATACATTTGTATGGTATCAATGGATTTGGTCTCGTAAAAAAATTGTCACTTGGTCAATTTTTACGGAGGAAATGATAGCACATTATGAGGATACAAAGAGCAACACCTTCCTTAGCCAATTGATAAATCTCAAACAAAAGGGTTTAGTGGGGAGCACATTCAGGACTTCCAAAAATTCAATATAAGGGTAACTGATATTCTAGAGGAACACAAAATTGATCTCTTCATAGTTACTTTAAAGGATAACATCCAACATGAAGTTTGTGTTTTGGAACTTGATTCATTAGAGAGGGCATTCAGGTTAGCAAGAAAAATTGAATGTAAAATTATGGCGACAAGGAAGCCTACCACTCACTTCTATAAAGAGGGAAGTGTTGCTACTCCTAGATTTCAACAACCTACAAGGTTGACATCACAACAATTGGAAGAAAAAAGAGCAAAAGGGCTTTGCTACAGTTGTGATAGCAAATACACTAAAGATCATAAGTATGCTGAGAAGAAATTATTTTACATAGATTGTGAAGAGGAAGAATAAAATGAACAAGAAGAGGATATACACAAGGAACCAACCCTAGAAGAGGAAGAAATGAGTCTGACCATATCGTGTAATGCATTGGCAAGAATTACCACTCCTCAAAATCTCAAGATAGAAGGACATATCAAGAAGAAAAAGGTAATAGTGTTGATTGATTCGGGTAGTACCCATACTTTTATTCATTGTAAGGTAGCCAAGGAATTGAATTTTTTCCAATACCCAGCACCATAATGTCAAGTGATGGTTGCAAATGGAGGAACTTTAAATTTCTCTGGAAAATGCCATAATATCAAGCTAACCATGGGGGAATATGTATTGAATAGTCCAATGCTTTCCATTACTATGGGAGGTGTTGATGTTGTACTAGGAGTACAATGGCTACAATATTTGGGGACAGTAGCTTTTAATTTTCAAGAACTTTTCTTGAATTTTTTTTTTTTTTCAGAAGGAAAGGAAATCGAATTATGGGGTATTAAGGAAGTCGGAAAGATAATAAGCTCTAATGTCATGTCGAAGCTTCTAAAAGAAGAACAACGAGGCATAATTGCTGGTCATGCTCACTAGAAGTTCCAACATCAAAATTATCTATTTCTGCAGATCTCCAAAATGTCTTAGAAAATCATTCCAAGCTTTTTGAAACTCCCAAAGGACTCCCACCTATTCGTTAGGGAAAATTTTAAGGATGGAAAATTATCTAGAAGTTTCAAAAATTAGCGAATCTCACTAGTCCCTAATATGTAAACTATAAAATGTTTATTGCTGTATTTGTAAAATTATTCAAATTTGTAATGATTTTATATATACTCTCTATACAATGTTGGTGATTTTTAACATAAACTAATTTTATATTGTAAAATTTGGGCGAATCATTTTTATAAAAAAATGGAAACTGGCGAATATGTTTTTTGGAAAAATCATAGAAAATTAGCCCACCTGCGAATATTAGCCCCTAAAATTTTCCATGCTGTTCGTGATCATGATCATGCTATTCATTTGATTCTAGGAAGTGTTGCTTCAAACATCAGGCCCTATAGATATCCTTATGTCCAAAAGAGTGAAATTGAACGTATGATCGCAGAAATGTTAGAGGCTGGTATAATTCAACCTACTCAAATTTATTTCTATCCTCCAGCAGTATTGGTGTACAAGAAATATGGATCATGATACATGTGTCCGAATTATAGGGAGCTCAATAAGGTCACTATTAGAGATAAATTTCCCATTCCTCTGATTGATGAATTATTTGATGAATTACATGGAGAAAATTATTTTACCAAGTTGGATATTTGTTCAGGATATCATCAAATTAGAATGAATATTGAAGATATTCCGAAAATATCATTTCAAAATCATGAGGGTCATTATGATTTTTTGGTGATGCCTTTTGGCCTTGCCAATGCACCTTCTACATTTCAAAGGTTGATGAATTCCATTTTCAAACCCTTCCTTCCAAGAAAATTTGTGCTAGTATTTTTGATGATATACTAATCTACAACAGGTCTTGGAAGGATCATGTTCAACATGTTGACATGGTGCTCAAACTATTGTAGGAGAAACAATTATATGAAAAAACATCCAAATATTTCTTTAGAGTACAAGAGGTGGAATATTTGGGTCATATTGTATCTCACGAGGGTGTTAAGGTAGACCCTAACAAAATTAAAGCCATTAAGGAATGGAAAGCCCCCAAAACCATAAAGTATTTGCGAGTTAACATGGTATTATCGCAAGTTTTTTAAGAATTATGGGAGAATAGCAGCACCTCTAACAACATTATTGAAGAAAGATACATTTTCATGGACTCCTGAAGCGACTAAGGCCTTTGAACATCTTAAAGAGGCAATGTGCCTAGCACCAGTCTTAGCTACGCAAAACTTCACAAAAACCTTTATTGTGGAATGTGATGCCTCAGGAAATGGAATTGGTGTTGTTTTAATGCAAGAAGGATGACCCATTACTTTTGAAAGTCCTCCAATCAAAGGAAAGTATTTACATAAACCTATTTATGAGAAGGAAATGTTAGCAATACTGCATGCACTAAAGAAATGGAGAAATTACCTAATGGTAAGACACTTCAAGGTAAAAACTGATCATGATAGTCTTAAACACTTTTTGGAACAAAGACTATGTTCAGAAGAGCAACAAAAATGGGTCACAAAGATGTTGGGTTATGACTTTGAAATAATCTACAAAAAAGGGAAGCTAAATGTTGTTGCGGATGCACTCTCAAGAAACAATGAAGAGGTGGAAGCATTGCTTTGTGCCATTTCTATTATCCAACCATATTGGGTAACCGAAGCAAAAGATGAATGGAAGAAGGACAAAGAAGTATGGACACTCATTCAAAAGTTGCAGCAAGAACCTAGTACATCTGATACATTTAGTTGGAAAAATGATTCTTTATGGTACAAAGATCACTTATATCTTTGTAACAATTCCCAACTAAAACAAGATTCTTTTTGAATTGCACACTTCTCCTTTACGAGGACACTCAGGATTTTTAAAAACTTACCACGGGGTGAAAGAAGAAAATTTTTGGGATGGCCTTAAATGCGATATTCAAAATTTTGTGGCGGAATGTTTGGTTTGATAGCGAGAATAAAGTTGAGACAATTAAGACCCCGAGGTCTTCTACAACTTTACAACTTCTATCCATTCCAAGTCAACTTTGGGAGGAGATTTCAATGGATTTTATCACAGGTTTACCTAAGTCCAAAGGAAAGAGTGTCATAATGGTGGTAGCTGATAGACTTACCAATTATGCACACTTTTGTGCATTATCTCATCCATTTAAAACAAGTATAGTTGCTTCTACATTTATGGACACAATTCAAAAGCTAGATGGAAACCCAGGGTTCATTGTGAGCGACAGAGATCCCATTTTTACTGGAAATTTTTGGAGGGAGCTATTTTCTTGTTTGGGCACTCAACTAGCTCATAGCTCATCTTATCATCCTCAATCCGATGGTCAAACAGAGATAGTGAATAAATGTTTGGAAGGATATCTTCGTTGTTTTGTATCTGATAAGCAAGCACAATGGGTGAAGTGGTTATCTCTCGCTGAATGGTGGTATAACACTTCCTTCCATACTACAACAAAAATAACCCCATTTATGGCACTTTATGGATATCATCCACCATCCATCACATCTTATTTAAAGGAAAATTCTAGGGTTCAAGCAGTGGAGGATCACATCGAGCATCAACAAGAAGTTCTCCAACTCTTAAAGGACAACCTAAATTTGGTACAAAATTGAATGAAACAACTGGCAGATCAACATCGCAGTGAGAGAAGTTTTGACGTAGGAGACTGGGTATTTTTACTGCTACAACCATACAAAAAAATGTCCCTCAAGGAAGCTAATAAGTATAATAAATTATCTCCAAATAAATATGGTCCTTACAAGGTGTTGCAAAATATTGGTACTATGGCATACAAATTGGAGCTTCCTGCTTCTTCTCGTGCGAATCCAGTTTTCTATGTTTCATGCTTAAAGAAGGTTATAGGTGAAAATATTCCAGTTCAAACAATATTTCCAGAACTTGATGAGTAAGGAAAAATCATATCGGAACCTGTAGCGGTCATGGAAACAAGAACTCGACAACTATAGAATCGATCAATTTTAGAGTATCTCATCAAGTGGAAGAACTTACCCACTGAAGATTCTACATGGGAGGATGATAATTTTATATAGAAGCACCCAGAGCTACTCAAGCGTTGAGGACAACACTTTTTTGAAGGATATGGGCATGTTAGGTCCCTATATTACTAGTATAGCCCCTTATTGTTGTTATTGTAACCCCCTTATTATTATTATTGTACCCCTGTAACCCCCATATTGTTATTATTGTGCCCTTAAATTATTATTTTTAGGTCGGCTAGGATTACATTGGGTCCCACTAGGATTACATTGTGGCCCCATGGACTCCTATATATAGAAAGGGTTTTAGTAATTTGAATCATCCAAGAATTTTCCATTCATGTAATGTATTGGAGGTTCCCCCCTCGAAGTGGCTTATTTCTAAGGCGTTGATATCTCTTTTCTTCTATTTTTGGAGCTGTTTTCACAAAGGGGTTCTTCCTAGATCTGAAAAGTGATGAGACAAAGCTCATTCTCTCTATCATTCTGATCTCTTATAGCATAATGGCTGAACTCACAGGCTGAGCCAAGACGATGCTCTTATACCACTGTAATATACCAAAATGGGAATGCAGCAATACATGAATACAAAACTAAATTAGAAGTGATAAATAAACTCATAAAATGTGTTTGGAACACATAGCCATCACATTATTGTTGCAATAGAAAATTATGTCCCATTAGCTTATCCCAAAGTGGGGAAATGCATCAATATGGACCATAAAAACGT
Organism: Pinus albicaulis; assembly: GCA_034641835.2. Lineage (NCBI taxonomy): Eukaryota > Viridiplantae > Streptophyta > Pinopsida > Pinales > Pinaceae > Pinus > Pinus albicaulis. The sequence goes on from CM076578.1 coordinate 224,303,246, forward strand.
TAATTTCAGAAAATTATGCTATAAATTTGAGAAATATCACTTAGATTCCTTAGATTATGTATTATGAGACTCCCATCCAGAAGTGGATCAGAAAAAAATCCATTTTTAGGTGTTAAACAGATTTCTCGATCTCAATATGGCGTAAAAACACTGAAATCCCATGACTTAGACTAATTTTTTTTTTTTGAAGCATGAACAGTGTGATTATCTGAGAATTTCTAATACAATAGAATATAAACAATATATCTGGAGTTTTATTACTCAAATCATAGAGAAAATTAGAGATCTAGCCCCTTTTACACATTATAGAGATAACCCGGCAAGGGTTTCTTGAGAGAATAAGTATAAGGACTGGATCTGCAGATTTGGATCAGAAATAACATAGTCTAACTAAAGCTTTGCATACATACAGTTGAAAAATACAATAAATTAAGGAGGATCCTTCTTACAATCATTTCTAGGAGAAGGGTTGGCCCTTTCCGTAAGAAGCCAGCTCAAAATCAAGGGTCTTAACCCTCACACTACGACACTGCAAGAAATGATGCAGGTCCTTTAAGGGAATATGCTATAGGTGAATGGAAGTACTTTGGCCGAGTGCGAGGTATGAAAATTTCCCCAGAGTCTTAGATTTGCGGTCTCGAAACACCACATGGGCTCCCTCCTTTGGAAAATAAGCTCCGGAAGTGGTGTTGAGAAATCCCACTACAACACCCTACAACACAACATTATACTGCTGCAGAAATAATGTTGTAGCTGAAGGAGGATGCTTGGCCTCAAGCCTGGATGTGGGGAAATTTAGTACAAGCTCCCTCAAGAGGCCTTTCAAGAAAGGATAGGGAATTCCTAAACAGGAATGCCTTGTGCTAAGCAGCACATCAATCTCAACTAAACAGTTGGAGAAAGTAGAATAGTCATGCAGACCAAAATCCAATCTTCAATTCATCCCTTCATATGGCTGCCTTTCCCTCCTTATAAAAAAATGTGAGGCTTCTTACCTTGGGCCCCACACATTAGGATTTCCTCCACCAAGGAATATTCCTCCCACTATCACTGCGTTGTCTCCATAGATGATCTCCACCTTCCATTTCACACATGAGGGTGTGAAATCCAGCTCCTATGATGATCCATTTTCACATTATGAGGGATTTTATTCTTATTTATGAAATGTATGGGCCTCCTTACCCATTTATTAATCTCGTAAGTGTAAACAGAAAAAATCAATATTCCAATTAACTGTATGATAATTTTGGAATATTACACATTTGTTTCCTTTCGTTGGTAATTTCTAAATTTTTGTACTTAGAATCGTATTTGAATTTCCCTTGAAATTTTTTGTAGAGGTTATGATAGTTGCATAGATTTTTATTGAGATTTTGTGAGTCTATAAATCATCTTCATAGGTATTTTCTACAGCTATATATTTCCTGGTCTGATCTTAAGATTTTGTAAGTTTGAAGAAATAGGCTTCAATCTAGGACAAATTTCTGAAGGACATGTTCTTACAATTTTAAATTGAATCCTCTGTTCTAAATGAAATGAATCGATCATGGGTGGATCTGTATGTTTTTGGCAAGGAACCCTGGTAGTTGGTGTTCAGGAATGTTTGTGAGGATTGATTAGGGACAGTGTGCCATTCATTTTAATAAGAAAAATGTGTGTTAAACATTTGGAGAATAGCGTGTGAGTTAATTCATTAGGAAACAATGTGTTAATTATTTGATGAAACAATGTGTCATCCATTTGAATTCATAGTTAATTTTGAGTTAGATTTATCGATTTAGAACCTGAAAGTCATTTTCTTACTTGCTCAAATAATTATAAAACTATGTGTTCTTTGATTACACAGTTAATTTCAAATTAGAAAGCCATGTGTTATTTTCTCAATTGCTTGTTAATTTCAATTGGATTTGTTAAATAGGAAGTAGTGTGAATCATTTTTTTGAGAACATTGTTGAGTTTAATTTTCGATTTCTCACACCCTAGGGATAGTTTCGTATAGTTATTTCTAAATGGAATGAATTGTTAAATTGGATTGAGAAGATGTTTTATGATGATTGTTAGTTTTTTCTTTGAAATAATCTTTAGCTAGTTGCACAATAATTGAGGATAAATTAGTAATTTGGATTAGAGGAAATTTAGGACTATAATAGGTTTATTCACTTTACCAAATTTTGGTGTGACCATTTTAAATTAGGAATAGAGTTTGGGTATTCTACACTTAAATTCATACTCAGTAAGCATAGGATAAATTTATATATGAACTTTAATGCCTTATGACTCAAATCTTACGAACTCTGGTTGATAATTTTAAATTTAAGGAGTCCAATGACATATAAAAACCCTAACATTTTTGGCGTCATTGTTGGGGAGTTGCAAACGGTCCATGTAATATATTTTTAATATTTATGTGTGTGATAATATTTTTGTGGGGAAATTAGAGGGTAGAGAGTGTATGGTAAGACGTGAGTGAAGAGTCACACGTCCACTATGGTGGGGTTGCTCCAAAGTTTGGTTCTCTTTAGTAAATTTTTGTAGTGCTTTATCTCTTTCTTATGCACAAAAGTAGAGGTAGACCTATAGATAGTAAGGGGAGAGTTATTCAAAGTAAGAAATCACTTTTAGAATTATTTAGTCTTACAAAAAACCCCCAACTAACCCTACTAATCATTATGTAGGTATCAAAGATGACGGATAAAGCCCTACTACAAAGGTGGCCTTAGAAAAGGAAATATTGAATCAAGAGGGGGCAACACAATTTCAAGATATAGCATAGTAAGAAAAAACTATCATAGGAGTTGTTGTAGACATGGAACTTGTGCTAGTATCACAAGTAGAGTCAAAATTTGGAGGACCTCGAAGGGATTTGGGACCTAGGTACATAAGGCCCAATACAGTAAAATCTTCTTCTAGATAGAATATTATACCCATGTTTACTTTTAAACCTGTAACAAAGATGGATAACAAAGGAGGAGGTGATGAGAACATAAATTATGATCGATACAATGACAGAAATAATAGTGGGGCCAACGTTGGGGATAATGATAGGGTCAATACTTTATTCAATAGGAACAATGACCAGAGAGATGAGCTTGAGGAGAATGAGGAGGATTCTGAGACTACCTTTGGATTTACAATTCTGTATATCATGAGAAACATCACTATGAAAAATATACCTTTGGCATCTCTTCCATGTTTCCATGATACATCCTTTGAAGACCCTGACTCTTTAATATTTTAATTTGATATTCTTTGCAAAATCTACAATTATTATGATGATGCACATAAACTTAAACTTTTTTCTGCTACCTTAAAATCTTCAGCCCTGAGATGGTTCATGAGTTTTGGAGAACATACTATTTACTCATGGGATGATATGAAGTATGTTTTTCTTAAGAAATATTAGAATTACTATAAAAGTATAGATGTTAATTATATTTTTAGAATGTAGCAGATGGAATATGGGAGTTTGGAAGAATACCTTGAAATGTTCCTTTATAACTATCATAAATCTTGAATAGGTAATCTAGATGAGAGAACCTTTAGGATTTTTTTTCTCAAAGGATTAAGGGAAGAGTGAATTGAAACACTAAATTTCTTAAGTTTCAGTGATATCTATAGGAATCCTTTTGTTGAAATATTTTAATTATGTAGAACTTATTCTAGAAGTCAAGCTAAGGTAGGCAAGATAATTTGGGACAACCCTGTAGGTCTCCCGTGTTTTGATAGTTTGGAAAATCAAAAGACAAGGAAACATCATAACCAATATTTAGAGTTACAGGATCTAGTCCTCCTGTTCTCAGAGAGGGATCTCTCAAATTATTTGTTTTTGCAAAGGTTTATCTTGTGTCCTTTGGGTATTGGTTTTAGACTAGTTATTAAGTGCAAGTGTTTGTTTATTTGTTTGGTTGAATTGATACAACAGAATATGAAAGGTCTAGGAAAGGCAGGTAGAAAGAAGGAGTATCATCTTCATTGGGAAATGGAGTCAAAAAGAGGTTATGCCAGACTTATCAATGGATATGGAATATCAAAGGGCAAAACTAACTTGGCCACAGGATCCTTTAGTTTATGAATGAGATGGACATTAATGGTTTAGGAAAGAGAAATTTAATTCTCAACAAAGGGAATTTGAAAACATGACTTGAAAAATAAAGAGGTATTTGATAGACAGGTCTAACCATAAATTCTACAAACCACACTTTAAGAAAATAATGACTTCAAAACAAATTTTAAAATGAAATCTAATATTTGGGTAACACCCTATTTCCTCAAATATTTTATTTCAAATGACTTAGAAAACATAAAAGATTCACTGATAATTGTAGTCATAGAAGAGGGAACACCTAATACATCTATGATCACAACTATAAAAGACCTTTAAGACAATTTCTCAAGCAAGGACAAAGGGCATGATCAGAACAGACCTCCTTGGCTCACTATGAACAAATATATTTCAAAGGGAGACTTCAATAACAGCCTTTAAGTGGCAAAAAACAAGCAGGGAGAACCATAAATCATGCTGAAACCAACTATTTGAACTATTAGAGAAATAAACAAGCATGAGGACTAAAGAGAGAGATTAAAGACTCTAAAATACCTTAGCAGAAGAAAACATAAAATAGTGAAGGATAAACAGGTCTAAGGTGCTTCCAAGAGTCATTTCTTAGCCTAAAACTTTCATCCTACTGTAGTAAGAAATTATGGAACAAAATGGAAATAGGAGAAAACATTAAATAGTTCAGAATACTTCACCAATAGCCAAGCTCATGGATCCAATGATAGAGCCTTCTCAAGAACAAGCATGCAACAACATCATCAGGGCTTCCAAGTCTTCAATTTCTTCTTCAACTTCAACAAACTATGTATTATTTTAGAGAGTTTCAGTATTACAACTAGTGATCAACCAACCTGTATCTCATGTTCTTCAGAAGTATTTATAGAGTAAATGAGGAGGTGGAAGAGCTTTAGGTTTGAAGTGCAATAAATTCTACACTAAATGCAACTCCAAACCTCGAAAACCATGCAAAGCCTAAGGCAGGAGACCATTGAATTATGATTCTGTTTATTTACTCTGTTTCTATATTTTTAAACTCAAAGGGAAAAAATATTGACATAGAGGCCTATTTCTTATCTTTGTAATAACTATGCTGACAGTTTGAGAATTTTTTCTCTCTTTGGTAATAATTTTTCAGCTATCTTTAGATAAATATCTTCTGTTCTGGAAATAACTAGGCCTTCTTTGATTGTTTTGAGGCTGCAGGTTTCTTTTGGTAGCAGGTGAGGATTCAATTAGCCTCTGATGTGGCAGTGGAGGCTTCTCAGACTGGTAGATATTATTGTTTTAACCTAAAACACCTTTAATTTACTTGAGTTCTGTGTTTTAGGCTTAATGAAGCCTAATATCTGTGTTCTAGTCTTCAAACTGTTTTCAATCGTGGATCAGGTCTTTGATTAATCGAATTAATGCCTTAATCCTTCCAAAACTGTGTTAACAGTCTCCAAATAGGTTTTCTGCTTTTGATTTTATCCCTGGATACTGATACTCTTCGGCTGTGGTGTTTGCTGTGTTTCCATTATTGTTGCAGGCATGCAGAGGTTGTATAAAGGCATCAATGCTCATGAGGCACTGAGAAAATATAATTTGGAACCCTGCGGAAATAATTTCCTTGGTAAAATAAAGGCCTAGGGGATCGTCATACCTAGCCTTTGATCTCTTTTTAAATGACTGAGAAACCTTTAAAACTTGAAAAAACATAGAAAAGTTCTAAAAATCCTATGGGGAAACGGTTTAAACTACTTCGAAGGTTTAGGTTTGAGCGTAGCCATTGGATGAACAGAACCAATGGTCAAGATTTCTTATTGGATCAGGTGGGGAGGTGATTGAATAAATGGTGGGGGGATTAATTCAGAATTGTTGATCCGCAGATATCAATGGTTGAGATCAATCGTGAATATATAATGCGGAGGGGAAACTTTATAATAAAATAGACGAAAATGCAAAGGAAAATGGGTGAAAAACCTTTGGTGGAGAAAAAAAGGGTTAAACGAAATTCGGGGTTTCGGGATAATTCTGGGCCGTCGGATGAGATCAGCCACAAAGATCGACGGCGGAGGTAAATTGGTGAAGTCCCTTGGAAAAAAGGCGGAGGGCGATAGTGTAATGGTTGGATTAAACTAGGACCATTAGATCTTAAAGATCAACGGTGGATATTAAACACGATGGAATGTAATACAAATGGGGTAAAGTGGTTTTGGCCATAGAAACTACTAGTTTCGCACGATGAAAATGAGGGAAGACGATATTGCCCTTTTTAACGCAATATGCATTTCTGATTGACACGTGGCCTTTTAAAACCACCTATGTTGCGTGATTTTAAAATGTTAACCTTCGGGCTTAAAATTATGCGAAACTGCGTGCTGACCGTCATATTTGGGGTCTTAGATTGGACAGTCATGAGGAGAGCGCGATGGAGAATAGATGCACGGGCGATAAAAGGTGGGGTAGGGTCAAGGCGGTTTTAATCTTGACCGTCAGATCAGGAGATGGATGGTTAGGATTAATCAGTGAGGGAGGCAGGTCTCAAATGAGTTGGGCCTACTGGGTTGGATCTGGACCATTATATCTTCAACATGAATGACCCAGATTAAATCTTGGGGCTAATGAATAAAATATGAGGCGAGGGTCAAGCAGAGATCGGGAGCAACGTGGGCCGTTGATCTGTAGAGATCAACGGTGGATATTCACCGAAAGGACTTTACAAAGCAGGGTTTATGAAAATAAAAAAGGGTGTCAAGCTTTGATCTGGACCATCGAATGAATGAAATGAATGGCCCAGATCCAATCGGGGGTCGGAAATCGGCTGGGGAGAGAGGAAAGGTCCAAAGAAAAATTTCGATGTGATTGAATGAGGGCCATTGATCTTAGAACTAGATCAACAACGGAGATTAAGTTATGGATAAGAAAGGTGGGTATGCAGGTTTTGGGACAGAGCAATGGGGATCGTCGGATCTGAGTATGGTGGAACAGATCGACGGATGGGAAACCATCGGAAGGTTTCCAATCAGAGGAGAGCCATAAACTATTCAAACAAATCCAATGAAAAATTCCGATGCGAGCTCCCAAAGATTGTTGATTGGTTTAGATCAACGGTTGGTATTCGCCCAACCAATGAACCATCGGACTTAATGAAAAAGTCGGGAAATTGGATTTTTTATGAAATATAAAGGAGGAAAAGGTTCGGCAAAGGTTTTTATTATGTTTTAGCACCCGATTACGGGCTCTAGGTTACATGAAGGAGAGCGGAGGAGTCACGGTTTTTTTGTTAAAGAAAAGGGGCCAATCACATAGAGATTTTTTCCTTTAAACAAAGAAATGTGCCCATCGCAAACCTCCGATTGCGATTAGCGCTCAAGACTTAAATATTGGTCTTGGGTGCGGGTTATATGTTCAGGAAGTGGTTTGGGGGCTAGGGCCAAAAGGGCTTAAGGGCTTAGCACAAAAAGGCTGTTTTTTATGATTTTTCAAGTATTTTAAAGGATTTTGAAAGCTTTCGATAAGGTAAAAAAGGAGTTTTAAACCTTATCAAAGGGGTTTTTATGAATGGAAGACAAGAAATGAGGAAAATGGAGGGATTTCATGAGGAAAAAGGGGATAAAAATGGAGGTTAAAAGGAGGACAAAAATGAAGGGAAAAGTGGGTTTTTCAGCAGTCTTTTTCTTCAAGCAAACAACAGAATTTTTAGGTTTAAAAGGGAAACAACAGTGAAGATTAAATAAAGTATTAGTTATCTTCATAAAAACTTCAAGGATGATAGGTTCTCAAAGGGGAATTATCTCTTGGAGTTTTGAAGAACAAAATTAGCCACCTCTTGGTATAACAGAATTTATCAGTGGTTAACAGTGGCTCCACTTGGGGAAGACAACTGGTTCTTTAGGTGTCTAGAACCTCAGCTACAAATATCTGGCTTTCATTAAACTAGTGCCTTAATCCATTGGGCAGCAACCTTTCTTTTTGATGATCTCTGCATCAATTTAGAACAATGGAATTCTATCAAAACAACAAATCTACCTACCCATTCCTAATAATCCTAACATTTTTTCTTCTTTTCAGAGTGCATTTAGCCTGGAAAACTCTCTTCAACAACATTTTATTCTTTTGAAAAGAAAAAAACTAATCTAAGTCTACTCTTATTTCTCCATGAACTCAGTTTAAACAGTTGAGTTCATAAGCTTCTCTACCTAACTACTGTCTGTTAGGATTAGACTGTCTGACAGAATTTCATTCTCTAAATTCAAAAACAGAAATTTAAAAGTAAACAAGCCAGGATTGAACAATATAACTTGTAGTTGATCTATGGCATAAAAAAAAGCTGCACATAGATTGTTATTTTGCATAAAATTAAATCAAAATGTTGAAGGCTTAAGATTTGAAAGTTTTAAGAATATCTTTCTTTTTCTTCAGCTCTGTTTTTTACTTTTGTTTGAGTTGTCTTACATTCTTTTCTGGTTCAAGTTTTGGGCATATTAGAACCAATTTGCTTGTGTCTTTGGCTCAAGAGTAAAACAGATTAGAGCCATGCATCTTTTTGAAACTCATAGGTTCATATTTTTAGCTTGTTTGAACATTTTTTCTTCTATCCTAAATTACCTAACTGATAAGCCAATATTAAGCTATTTGGCAAATCTATTTCACTAACTTATCAGCAATAAATTGAAAACTAATTAGTCATGATTAGGCTGTATGACTAACTAGGAGTGTGTTTTTTAGGAGTGGCATTTGAGCTTGCACACTTTCAGATTTTGCTTCTCTTTCTGTTATGGGGCTATACCTTTCTTGTTTTACAATCTGCCCTCTTTTCTTCTTTCTATTATTTTTGGATTTTTATTTTTCTAACTTTGAATGCAATGTTAACAATGATATTTACAATGGAAAGTAAAAAATCTTTAAAACTCAAGACTCTTGGCAGAAGTAATTCTTGAGCATCCTGCTATTGATAGGACCTCCATACATATCTTCTCCATTCAATTCTTTCAAGAAAAATGCATTGTGACCCCTCTCAGCATGAATAATATAGGGCCCTTTCCACAAATTCTCAAACTTTCCATGCTTTCCCTTCTCTTCTCTTCTTGAATCCCATTTAAGAACAACATTTCCAACTTGGAAATTGTTTGCCTTAGTCCTCTTATCAAATAGATTCTTCATATTTTCTTGGACTAACTGTGTTCTTTTATATAATTCTTCTCTAGTCTGTTGTAAATGAATTGTTTGGTTGATTCTTCTTTTCATATCATTCTCTTCAATTTGCACTTCTTGAAGGAGTTTCATGACTAGAACTCCTAATGAGGTTAGGAAGACTGCATCCATGCCATAGACTAGTTGATAGGGGGACATATTTATTGACTTTTTTGTAGTTAATCTATCAGCCCATAAGGCATGAACTAGCTTACTGTGCCATGATTTCTGATTCTGCTCCAATAGCCTTTTAATGATATTGATGAGGCTTTTTTTGGAGGATTAGGCTAATCCATTTCCTTGGGGATAGTAGGTAGTAGAATGACCCAAGGTGGTGTGGTATTTGTAACATAAATCAACCATTTTCTTAGATTTAAAGGCAACAACATTAACTGTTATGATTTTTCTGGGACAACCAAATCTGGATAGGATATTTGTTTCAAGGAACTTGATAATGAGATAGTCATTAGCATTTCTAGAGGGTATAGCTTCTACCCACATGGTAAAGAAGTCAGTGGCCATGAGGATCCACTTATGTTGGGTTGAGGAAGAGGGTGAATTTCTCTAATGAAGTCTAAACCCCATTGTTGAAAAGGTGCCTCAACTCTAATAGGATGTAATGGTAAGGGAAGGAGCTTTCTTTTGCCATCAAAAACTTGACACTTATGGCAAGAGATGACCAACCTCTAAGTGTCTAGGAAAAGGGTAGGCCAATAGTGACCAGATCTAAGAATTTTGTTTGATGTGGCCTTCCAGTAGAGGTGTCCTCCACATTCTCCTTCATGCAGCTCATGCATGATCTTTCCTACATCATCTTCAAGTAAACATTTAAGCAAAATTCCAACAACATTTTTCCAATATAATACCCCATCTAGGATGCAATAACTCAAAGATTTTTGTTTCAAAAATATATCTTTAGTTTTATACAAAGGAGGAGGGGCATTCAAATATAAAAGCACATAAATAATGTCAGCATACCAAGGATTATTCAGAAATGTATCTTCAATGAAAGGAGCAGTAGATTCTTCTATTTCTTCCAACACATCTACCATGTTTATATCAAGTGCTTGGAAGTTAGACTCAGCCATAAGTTTTGCTAATCCTTGCCCTTTAACTAATTTCGTGGGCCTAATTTCTAAGTCATATTCAAGAATAGTTGCAATCCATTTTCCCCTTTTACCATCAGGGTCTTGACTTAGAATATCCTTGACAACAATATGTGGAACAAAATTAATTATGTGAGAGTGTAAAATATAGACCCTAAAGTCCTTTAATGCTTTCACTAATGATAAGGCTTTCTTCTCCATGATGTTATACTTGAGAGGAGCATCTCTTAAGGCCCTAATAAAGAAGGATATTGGTTGTTCTTGCCCCAAGTCATTCTTTTGAAGTAAAACTGCAGCCATTGTATGCTCAGATGCAAAAGAAAATATATAAAAGTCTTTGGTGAAATCTCGACTAATCAAGACTGGTGTTTGAGTTAGAGCTTGTTTAACTTGTTCAAATGATTGTTTAGCTTGTAAAGTCCATTTCACACCTACCTCTTTCTTAAGCATGTTTGTAATGTTTTTCAATAGCTCAGCAAGGTTGGGGATAAACCTCCTCAAAAAATTAATCTTTCCAATGAAAGATTGTAATTATTTGAGGCTTCTTGGATGGCTAATCTGCAATATGCCATCTATCCTTTTAGGGTCTATTTTGATTTCCTCTTCAAAAATTATATGACCAAGAATTTTTCCTTCTTGGAGACCAAAAAGTGTCTTCTTGGGATTCAAAGATAAGCCAAATTTCCTGCACTTCTCAAAAACTTTTCTCAACTGAATCAAATGTTCTTCATCAATTTTTGAGAAAACAATTATGTCATCAAGGTAAATGATTATGAAATAGCCAATATCTTCAGAGAAGGCTATGTCCATGGCCCTTTGGAAGGTGTCCCCTGCATTCATCAATCCGAAAGGAATTTTGACATACATAAAGGTGCCCCAAGGTGTAGTAAAAGTAGTTTTGAGTTGATCACTTGGGAGCACTAACACCTGGTTGTAACCCGATAACCCATCCAATAGTGATATCCTTTTTGACCCAACTACCCTTTGAAGTATATGGTCCATCTTGGGCAAGGGGTAGTTTTCTTTCATAGAGGCCCTATTTAAATTTCTAAAGTCAATGCAGAGCCTGATTTCTCCAGTCTTCTTTCTAATAGAAACTAATTTTGATACCCATTCCGAATATCTAATTGGTACTATGATTCTAGCATCATGCATCTTTTCAATTTCTGCCTTAACTAAAGGTAATAAAGCAAGGTTTATTCTTCTTAGTTTTTGTTTAAAAGGCTTTTGATTTTCCCTCAAAGGAATTTTGTGCTGAATGATACTAGTATCATAAGATTTCAGATCTTTGTATCCCCAAGAAAAAGCATCTTTAAACTCTTTGAACAGCTCCATGTATTGAAATTTTATGTGAGCTGGGAGAGTGCTGGACAATTTAATCAACTTGGGTTCTGCTAGGCTTCCTATGTTATGTTCTTCTACATTTTTTTCCACAGGCTCCATTCTCGTTTCTTTGGCTACATCATTAAGGTGGAAAAGTTGTTCTAAAGGTGTGAGACCTCTTGGAATTGTACCGCTCTTGCATTGTAAAACTTCCAAGTCTTCTTGGTCTGCATTTTCAATTAATTTTTCTTCAAAAGGATTCTCACAATGATTTATATCAGCAGCATGTGTTATTTCAACTTCTAGGATTTGTTCAATATACAAGCAGTTTTCTTTATGGTTGGTTTCTGATATTGGTATGGAAAAATCATTCTCTGATTTTAAGAAATCATCTATGTGTTTTTCATAATCAAACACTTGCCAGTGATCTTCATTATCGGGCACTGCAGGCCTATGTTTTACCTTTACACTAAGTTTTTCATTTATCTCAAGTATTTGGCAGTTGTTGGCATTGAAAGCGAGTTCATTTGCTAGATGATTTAGTGTTCATGGAATGAAAATGAGTTCATACTTTTCAAAGGTTTTCAATAAATCAAGGGCAGCATTCCGATATTCCCTAAGCCTTGGATTTTTAGCTAAGTATTCTCCTTTGATTTTTCTGATGATAAGTTCAGAATCTTCTAAGATTGATATCTTTTGGGCTTCTAATTGTTTAAGCAATTGTAAGCCTAGGAGAAGGGCTTCATACTCAGCAATATTGTTGGTGCATGGGAAATCCATTTTATATGAAAAACTATGATTAGTATTTTGAATCCACACACCTGCCCCTGCACTTTTTTTATTACAAGATCCATCAAAGTTTATTTTCCACAGTATATCAGCCTTATTTTCATTCTCTTGTTGCTGTTGATTGCAATGTTTTGTATCTAATTTAAGGGAAGTTCTGATTGTTCTAGTAAGCTGTTTGGGTCTATTTTTTCCTTTTCTTGGTGAGTGATTTCATCTTCATTGTACAAGATAAAGGAATCTAAACTTGATTGAATATAATGGATGGGAGAGTTATTTGGTTTATCTATATTTATCACCATGTATTTCATGTTAGATTTCCTGTATAATATTTTTTTTTGGTTAAAAACAGGGATGGTGGCATATGACATGTCCATTTGAAGGCTTCCCTAAAGTTTGGCTCCCCATGATCTTGATAAAAGCATGCCATACTTAGGGGAATGTCAGCTACAACTATGTCCATAACTAGACTCTTAGCAGGGATCTGAGATAAGTTAACACATAAATATTTGATTAAACCCAAACATTTGACTCTGCTTGAGTCAAAGGAATACAAATATTTTTATGGTTTAGTAATTTCTAAGCCTAAGCTTTCCATTACTACCTTGGGCATTAGATTGTGTGAAGCTCCAGAATCTAACATGGCATTGTGTAAAATTTTCTCAGTATGTTCAAACTAACATAGAAGGGAGGAACAGCCCATTCTTGGAATTTTCCTTCAACTTCTGGACCAAACAACAATTCATGCTTGTCATCTGTCAAGTTTAAGGTGTCAGTATCACTTCCTAAGTTCAAAGCTTTTAAAACTTGTTTTTTGTACACTTCTTGGGTTACTAGTTCAGCTAGAAGGATGATAATTTTTATCTTTGCAATCTCCCCTCAAGTCTGAAAGGAACAATTGATTTGGTCATATTTACATCTGTCTTTTCAATTGAATTCCTTTCAGCAATTTTGATTTGTTGAACCTTGTTTGGACTGGTAATTGGGACAGTTTCGTTAGGACCACTAGCTAAAGTGCTAGGGGTACTCTGTTCAACATTTGGCTGGCTATTTTTCTCTTTGTTTAAATCTGGTTTTTTAGCCAAAATGATAGGTTTGTCTGCTCTCTTCTTAGGTTGAATTTCTGTGTTTTTCTTGATAGCAGTGCAAGTGTTCTTATCTTTTTAATGGTCTACATTCCCTTTGCTCCTAAGATCATATTGTTTGTGTACCTCCATGATTGCATTTTCAAACCCCAATCTATAATCATCAGAATCTTCATAGGTGTTTGTATTTTGATTAGAGAAGAAACCTTGCTCTTCTTCAGTGAGGAAAACATCATCCCCACTGTCTGATCCAATCAAGTTCACATGAACTTCTCCCAACCTTTCGATCTCCCTATCTTCCTCATATTGATCTACATAGTTTTTTTGGAAGGGAGGTCTAATCTGTTGGTCACTTTATTTTTGCTTATCTTGATTGTTTTCTCTTTTATAATTCTGATTTCTATTTCTATTTTGGTTGTTTTTAGGTTCTCTTGGTGGCACTCTATCAGTCAAGTTGATCTTTTCAAGAATCCTCTCCATTACCTTCACTAGGTTATTAATTTTAGTGTCAGAAGTTGAGGTTGAGGGTGCAATGTCATCTTTATAAGTTACCCTCTTCTCTGATCTCAAACTATTTCTTTTCTCAATTATGTTTTCTTCTACGCTTACAGCTCCCTTTTGCATATCTTCTAATGTTAAGTAATCTCTCTCCCTTAGCTGATAGGCCATTTCAGCATCAAAACCCTCAGGGTATCTTACTAAGGCCATGCCTTGGGGAGTTTTCATGTGAGGTGGAAGAGCATTGTAAACACTGTTAAACCTAGTGGAGTAGTCATGAACACTCTCCATTGGATTTATTTTGAGATTTCTATATTCTGATAATATTTGAAGAGGGTTCTTTTTGGTTTCTCATTTGTTGATGAATGTTTGATGCAAAGCAGGGAGATCATTGATGTTGTTAGGAGGTAATTTTTTAAACCACTTCTTTACATCTCCTCCTAAACTTTGGGCAAATATCCTCATCTTAATGGTCTCTTCTTCTATCTCCATGTAATCAAATGCATATTCCATCCTATCTACATGATGTTGAGCTGTTGTAGACACTTTTCTAGTGAAATGAGGAATTTTGGATTGGTATTCATTTGGTAAGGGAAGCAGAGGTTGTGGTAACACTAATGGGGCATACCATGTTGCCTAGCTGGAAAGAAGGGTGGATTTACAAGAGGTGGATTTATAAGGGGGAAAGTGGGCTGAAATGGAGTGTTTTGCATAGTGGTAGTATGGATTGGAGTGGAAGAAACACTTGGGCTAGCAAACTAGTTTTGAGCAGATTTGTTATGGAAAAGGATAAAGTGATCAAGAAGCTGAGAATAAGGAGGAGTGGAAGGTGAGGATTCTCTACTAAATCTTTGTTGCAAATCTACAATGTCAAAATCAGTTTGGTATAAAACATCTTGAGATCTAGTTCTAAAGATGTTCTTTGTACGATGTAAATCAAAGCGTGGATCCTCTAAGAGAACAAGGTTTTTAGGGACAGATTTTGTTCTTAAGAGGCTCCTATTAGCAACTGATTTTCCAGACTTAGAAGTCTGCCAAAGAATTCTCTCTGGATTGTAAAATATTAAAGGAGGATCTAGGTTTGGATGAGATCTAGTGTTGATCCTATGTGAAGCCAGACTGCGTTTCAAAAATGAGAGAGGCTAAATTTTTTAGGGACTGTTTTTGGGAGTTTTACCTCTCACAATGTCTTATCTAGTATGGGACTAGGCTTCTAAAATTATTCAAGGTTTGTTAACATAGTCTTGAAGAGATCTCGAGACCTAGATGAGTAATAGGCCTACTGGGGCTAGTGGAGTCGCCAGGTGGAAACTATTTAGCTTCTATGAAGGTAAAATATTGGATGGTTCCACCACCATGTTTATTATGAATCCAAACTGAAATGTTTTTGGGTTTTTCTGAGTTATAGTCCTATGGGTTATGAGAGTGTCCTAAAACTGACTTAAAACTTAGCTAAGGTGTTAAAAACATACAGAGTTCACTCTTATGGCTTGGTAACTGATTCCTTCAAGGTTGGATAAGGTTCTATGAGAATCCTAAGGGTTACTTAGTTTGTCACTGATTAAAATAAGTCCTATCATGATTACCATTTTGTTAGGTAGTGCTTGAAGAAGGATACTTATGTTATACTAGACAGGGAGTGCTTTGTTTTAAGGATTTTACTCAGTGTCCCACCGTGATCGCCATTATGTTGGGCTCCCAAGCTTTTATAGTTTGGAAAATCAAAAGACAAGGCAACATCAGAACCGATCTTTAGAGTTACAGGATCTAGTCCTCCTATTCTCAGAGAGGGATCTCTCAAATTATTTGTTTTTGCAAAGTTTTATCTTGTGTGCTTTGGGTATTGGTTTTAGACTAGTTATTAAGTGCAAGTGTTTGTTTGTTTTCTTGGTTGAATTGATACAACCGAATATGAAAGGTCTAGGAAAGGCAGGTAGAAAGAAGGAGTATCAGCTTCATTGGAAAATGGAGTCAAAAATAGGTTATGACAGAATTATCAATGGATATGGATATCAAAGGGAAAACCTAACTTGGCCACAGGATCCTTTAGTTTATGAATGAGATGAACATTAATGGTTTAGGAAAGAGAAATTTAATTCTCAACAAAAGGAATTTGAAAACATGACTTGAACAATAAAGAGGTATTTGATAGATAGGGCTAACCATAAATTCTACAAACTGCACTTTAAGAAAATAATGACTTCAAAACAACTTTTAAAATGAAATCTAAGATTCGGGGAACACCCTATTTCCTCAAATATTTTATCTCAAATGACTTAGAAAACATAAAAGATTCACTGATAATTGTAGTCATAGAAGAGGGAACACCTAATACATCTATGATCACAACTATAAAATACCTTTAAGACAATTGCTCAAGTAAGGACAAAGGGCATGATCAAAAAAAACCTCCTTGGCTCACTATGAACAAAGATACTTCAAAGGGAGACTTCAATAATAGCCTTTAAGTGGCAACAGACAAGCAGGGAGAACCATAAATCATGCTGAAACCAACTATTTGAACTACTAGAGAAATAAACAAGCATGTGGACTAAAGAGAGAGATTAAAGACTCTAAAATACCTCAGCAAAAGAAAACATAAAACAATGAAGGATAAACAGGTCTAACGTGCTTCCAGGAGTCATTTCTTAGCCTAAAAATTTCATCCTACTGTAGTAGGAAATTATGGAACAAAATGAAAACAGGAGAAAACATTAAACAGTTTAAAATACTTCACCAACAACCAAGCTCATGGATCCCATGATAGAGCCTTCTCAAGAACAAGCATGCAACAACATCATCAAGGCTTCCAAGACTTCAATTTCTTCTTCAACTTCAACAGACTATGTATTATTTCAGAGAGTTTCAGTATTGAAACTACTGATCAACCAACCTGTATCTCATCTTCTTCAGAAGTATTTATAGAAGAAATGAGGAGGTGGAAGAGCTTTAGGTTTGAAGTGCAATAAATTCTACACTAAATGAAACTCCAAACCTCGAAAACCATGCAAAGCTTAAGGCAGGAGAGCATTGAATTATGATTCTGTTTATTTACTCTATTTCTATCTTTTTAAACTCAAAGGGAAAAAATATTGACTTCGAGGCCTATTTCTTATCTTTGTAATAACTATGCTGACAGTTTGAGAATTTTTTCTTTCTTTGGTAATAATTGTTCAGCTGTCTTTAGATAAATATCTTCTGTTCTGGAAATAACTAGACCTTCTTTGATTGTTTTGAGGTTGCAGGTGTCTTTTGGTAGCAGGTGAGGATTCAATTATCCTCTGATGTGGCAGTGGAGGCTTCTCAGACTAGCATATATTATTGTTTTAATCTAAAATACCTTTAATTTACTTGAGTTCTATTTTTTAGGCTTAATGAAGCCTAATTTATGTCTTCTAGTCTTCAAACTATCTTAAATCATGGACCAGATCTTTGATTAATCGAATTAATGCCTTAATCCTTCCAAAACTGTGTTAACAGTCTTCAAACAAGTTTTCAGCCTTTGATTTTATCCCTAGATACTAATACTCTTTGGTTGTGGCATTTGATGTGTTTCCATTGTTGTTGCAGGCGCGTAGAGGTTGAATAAAGGCATCAGTGCTCGTGAGGCACTGAGAAAATATAATTTGGAACCCTGCGGAAATAATTTCCTTTGTAAAATAAAGGGCTGGGGGATTGTCATCCCCAACCTTTGATCTCTTTTTAAATGACTGAGAAACCTTTAAAACCTGCAAAAACATAGAAAAGTTATAAAAATCCTGCGGGGAAACAGTTTAAATTGATTTGGAGGTTTAGGTTTGAGTGTAGCCGTTGGATGAACATAACCAACAGTCAAGATTGCTTATTGGGTTAGATGGGGAGGCGGTTGAATAAACGGTGGGGGGATTAAGTCAGAACCGTTGATCCGCAGAGATCAATGGTTGAGATCAGTCGTGAATATATAATGTGGAGGGGCAAATTTATAATAAAATAGATGAAAATGCAAAGGAAAATGGGCGAAAAACCTTTGGCGGAGGAAAAAAGGGTTAAACGAAATTCAGGGTTTTGGGATAATTCTGGGCCGTCGGATGAGATCAACCACAAAGATCGATAGGGGAGGTAAATCGGTGAAGTCCCTTGTAAGAAAGGCAGAGGGCGATAGTGTAATGGTTGGATTAAACTGGGACCGTTAGATCTAAAAGATCAACGGTAGAGATTAAACACGATGGAATGTAATACAAATGGGGTAAAGTGGTTTCGGCCATAGAAACTACTGGTTTCGTGCGATGAAAAGGATGGAAGGTGGTATTGCCTTTTTGAACGTGATATGCATTTCTGATTGATACGTGGCCTTTTAAAACCACCTATGTCGCGTGATTTTAAAATGTTAACCTTCGGGCTTAAAATTACGCGAAACTGCGCGCTGGCCATTAGATCTGGGGTCTTAGATCGGACGGTCGTGAGGAGAGCGTGATGGAGAATAGATGCATGGGTGATAAAAGGTGGGGCAGGGTCAAGGCGGTTTTAATCTTGACCGTCGGATCAGGAGATGAACAGCTAGGATTAATCAGCGAGGGAGGCAGGTCCCAAATGAGTTGGGCCTACCGGGTTGGATCTGGACCGTCAGATCTTCAACATGAACGACCCAGATTAAATCTTGGGGCTAATGAATAAAATATGAGGCGAGGGTCAAGCAGAGATTGGGAGCAACGTGGGCTGTTGATCTGCAGAGATCAAAGATGGATATTCACTGAAAGGACTTTACAAAGCGGGGTTTATGAAAATAACAGAGGGTGTCAAGCTTTGATCTGCACCGTCGAATGAATGAAATGAACAGCCCAGATCCAATCGGGGGTCAAAAACCAGTGGGGGAGAGAGGAAAGGTGCAGAGAAAAATTGCAATGCGATTGAATGAGGGCCGTTGATCTTAGAACTAGATCAATGACAGAGATTAAGTTATGAATGCCAAAGGCGGGTATGCGGGTTTTAGGACAGAGAAACGGGGATCGTCAGATCTGAGTATGGTGGAACCGATCGAAGGCTAGAAAACCATCAAAAGGTTTCCAATCAGAGAGCCATAAAATATTCAAACGCATCCAATGAAAAATTCTGATGCGAGATCCCGAATATCGTTGATTGGTTTAGATCAACGGTTGGTATTCGCCCAACCAATGAACCATCGGACTTAATGAAAAAGTCGGGAAATTGGATTTTTTATGAAATATAAAGGAGGAAAAGGTTCGGAAAAGTTTTTTATTATGTTTTAGCGCCTGATTGCGGGCTCTAAGTTACGTGTAGGAGAGCGGAGGAGATGGGGTTGTTTTTAAAAAGAAAAGGGGCCAATCGCATCAGGATTTTTTTCTTTAAACAAAGAAATGTGCCCATCGCAAACCTCCGATTGTGATTTGCACTCGGGACTTAAATCTTTGTCATGGGCATGGGTTATATTGTGGGGAAGCTGTTTGGGGGCTAGGGCCAAAAGGGCTTAAGGCCTTAACACAAAAAGGCTGTTTTTTATGATTTTTCAAGTATTTCAAAGGATTTTGAAAGCTTCCGATAAGGTAAAAAAGGAGTTTTAAGGCTTATCAAAGGGGTTTTTATGAATGGAAGACAGGAAATGAGGAAAATGGAGGGATTTCATGAGGAAAAAGGGGATAAAAATGGAGGTTAAAAGGAGGAGGAAAATGAAGGGAAAAGTGGGTTTTTCAGCAGTGTTTTTCTTTAGGCAAACAATAGAAGTTTCAGGTTTAAAAGGGAAACAATAGTGAAGATTAACTAAAGTATTAGTTATCTTCATAAAAACTTCAAGGATGATAGGTTCTCAAAGGGGAATTATCTCTTGGAGTTTTGAAGAACAAAATTAGCCACCTCTTAGTATAACATAATTTATCAATGGCTAACAAACCCAACACATTATACTTCGATTTATGAATTATTTATACAATTCTTAACAAAATTTCTTGATTTAAAATATCAATATTTATTACAAAATATCTCAAAAATTGTTTATAAAAATAGTACAAAAATATAGGATAATTAAAATTGTTTAAGTTGTTGGCACTATCTTCGAGGATTGCTAGTGATGAATAGGCCTGAAAAATTGTTTCTTTATTGCTGAAGATGTAAAACTACGTTTTACTCCAAAATTTGACACAACTTATCCCATCTATTCTCATTTGGGCTAGAGAATTTAACTAACTTCATGAAAGTTTCATCCACCTTGGTATATTTCTGGAAAGTTGGTTTGATTAAAAACAAATGTTTTATCTCATGTTTAATGATCAGGTCGAATTTCAAACCCTCCATGAAGGCTTTTCCTGTGATGGTTCCTTTGACAGCGGAAAACTTTGACTTATCCTTCGCTATGGCGTACAATTTCTGGTGATAATCCTCCAGTTTGAATAACTTATCTCTAATTCCTTTTAGCCCTGGTAGCCCCTTTCGATGTAGCACATTGAATTTTCTATGAAATTTCTGGATGTTGGCCTCAAATTTATGGCATTTATTTTCTAATTGAAACATCAAATTCTTTTGGGTAAGGACTCTTTTGGCTTCAGTGATGGTTTTTTTCATGTCTGCAATCTCAAATTACTCTATCTCATCCTTAATTTTTAGATTTAGAACCTTTATCAAAGTATTGGCTTCACCTAGCATCTATCGTAAATCAGCTTTCACCTTTTCAATAATATCCTTTGGTATTTGTTCTAGTTCCTCCTGCTAAAAAATTATCTCAAATAGAGGGCCATATTTCATTGATAGCTTCATTTATTTTGACACATATATTCTCCTTAGCCCATGCAAGTGTTTGAGCCATAGAAGACTCATTTTCTAGCTACTTAATTCTATGGGTCAGTCTGTGACTCTTTTGAAGCTTTGTTACATATGTATTGTCAATTTTTAACTTATGTTCCTAAATGTTTTTAAGCTGAGCTTTCATCTTTTCAATTTCCTGCCCTATGATGGGCAGGTCTTCCATGACTTTGATTAATTCTCCTGATGCATTTTTAGACTATACCCCTATTGTGATGGTTGCTAAAGTGGATACTTCTGTTATTGATGTACCCAAAATGGGAACTATACCAGTAATAGGAAATTATCTGAGTGGAATGATTGTTAGCTGAGAGGATTTCTCCTTTTCCTTTAACAACTTCTCCATATCAATATCCATTTGTTTAATTTGAATATTTTGTTCAATGATTATCTTGAACATATCTTCTTTTACTTTCTCTAAGTTTCCAACTTCTTTTTCTTGAGGATCTTCAGTGGATGGAACCTTGAGTTGCTTCCTTAATGTTGCAATGTCTGCATTCTTTATTTTAAAAAGTTATTCAACAACCTTTACATCTTTAGGATCATATCCTAGTTTTATCAGTAAATCCTCAGAATATTTAATTTTTGTGTCTTTAGCTAAAGAGGATATATTCTAGAGTTTTTACTGAGATTGAATGTTGTTGACTTAATCTTGTAATTTGCAAGTTGTCATTGCAATGTTTGTCAAAGTTGAATATAGCATATCATATGTTCATTTGTGCATGTTCATTTGATCAATGCGATGAATCTGATCAACATTGAAGGAAAATATAAACTTCTTGTACTCATCTGCAGCTTTGGGAAAAGGAACTACTACTTGGAGGAAAACAATCTACATCTACCCTTTCTCTGTGTCAAAGGCAGAGAGAATCCTATGTTGTGAGGTTGTTGTTTGTTTCCAAAATTGTGTATAAGTTGTAGCTTTGAGCATCTCACTTTTATTCTTAATCTCTTTGTACTTGGAAAGTATATTTGGTTTAGCCTAGTCATGAACCAATTGTGTTTCCTGAGATGTGTCTAGATGCTCTTGGGAGACTAAGGAGGATGGATATCCTTTAAAAATGTCTTCAGTTCTTGGGAAAATAGAAGCACAAGAACTTGTTAGAACTATAGTATATTGTACATCATCTTCATGCAGAAAATATGAGGCTAGATTGATCTTATACTTCTTCTTATGGATTTGGAATTCTTTCGCTCAAATATTTGTGATAGAAGGGGAAACATCTTGCCTTGGCCTCTTTTCATGTTTCATTTTTGGTTCTGGAGTCTGTGAATTTTTTGTAGATATTACCTGATCTTCTACTTCTTGTAAAGTATTATCCTCTTGTTGATCTTGATTTATAAACTTTTCTATCTCAGGCCTTGGAGTGTGAGTATAAGGAGTAGTGTTATGTTTTACACTAAGTTTTGAAATGATGCCAAAGGGGTCATATGACCAGGTAAAGTTGAGTTTGAATTTTATTTGCTTTAGGATCAAACAAATTTCCTTGTCTATTGCCCTGGTGTTGCAAATAAAGGGTCCAACCTGTGTTTTGATTTTAAATTGGGACGTCTTCTTTGCTGCAACAAAATGTAGATCATTCATATTAATAATTTGTCTGATATACTCTAATGAAAATACGCTCAAAGGGCCAAAATTAGGTAACATGTATGGAGGTTTTTCACATCCATACACTATGATTTCAGTGCAGTTTTGGTACAGGTATGAGTCACCTGTCTTAGTTTTCTCACTGAGGTGCATAAATCTCTTTATCCCTAGCCCTATCCTTGGTTCAACATCACTATTTAACAGGCAGGAAGTTGTATATAAGAAGTGGTTAACATATTCATTGTAGGTAAATTCATTTGTATGCTCCCTTACCAAGGAATTCCAATGAATTAAATATTGGGAATCTCCTTGCTCATTCAATTTCTGTAATGTAAATTGAAACTGGTTTTCTTTATGGAATACAAATAAATACACTAAAACTGAAATATTCTTGAAAGTCCCTTTTGTGGAAAACTTTAGGAGTTTTTCATGAATATAATTTTCTAAGAACTCACTGTACTTGAATAAAATTGACAAAAATCCCATCATGGATTCATCAACCCACTGATTGGATTGAGGCCTTTTCATCCTTGAGAAAATTGACAAAAATCCCACGATGGCTTCATCAACCCACTAATCGGATTGATAGCCTAGTAAATAATAAAACTATGGAGATGATTTTTTTTGTAATTTCAAGGAACATGAAGGATGGATAAGGATGAATTTTATTAGGTAATTGGGCATCCTCCGGTAAGAAATATCAAAAAATTTGGCTCTGTTAGGGAAGGTAAGGTTATTGTAGAGATCCAATATGATGGACTCTTCCAAGAATGGTTTCAAAGAGTCAATATTTGGAATTTGTAACATTTGATTTATTGCCTCATGAATTTGTAACATTTTATTTATTGACTCAAGTGTTATGGTGAAAATAATGCCACCATTTTGGACTACAATTTCCCTCTGACTAGGGATAAATATAGAATGGAACCATGCCACAAACTTAAGAAAGTGATGGTTTTGGGGAAAAATTAATTGGGGTAGGAAGGACTCCCACAAACCAAATTCATCATTGAGATCAATGAAGTTTTCTATTAACAAGTTGTGAAGTTAATCAAGATCGAACTCACAAATAGTTTCAAGAAATTTATATTCCAAATATACCAAGGGCAGATGGTCTAGATCTATGATAGGAGGTAGCATGGTCGTTTCATTTGTTTTCATAGACTTTCCTTTAGGGGCCATGATGAAATATAAAATAACATAATTTCTACAATTATCTGGGAATTGGATCAACTAAAGGTTGGTGGCTTGATAATTGCGGTTATGAAAAGTGAGCTTGATGACTGGATGATGTACAAGTTTTGGCTTTGCTAATTGGGGTCGTGATGATAGGTTCAGCTGCTCACTAGGTCACCATGGTAAATTTGTGTTCTCAATAGTACGTGGGAGGGGCCACTAGAATGAGATAATGTTCAATTTATATAAGAATGGCTTACCATTGGGGATTTAGACATTAATGGAATGAATTTGTTGATTGGGGTAACGAATAGGCAATGTGGCGGGACTAGGTTGGATGAGGAGTGGGAAGGATGTAACGATAGAGGGAGTGGGGCCAAGCGAGACATATTACCTAGCGATAGGGGAGTGGAGGTAAGGGAATACCTGGCGGAAAAGTGATGGAGCAGGGGGAACATAGTTAACGGATATTTTTTTGCTGGAGAGAAATAGAATATTTCAGAGGGGGGGTGGGGTAGTAAATGGTTTTAGGCAGAAGGGATGTGAAAAGGGTGAGAGGGCGCCAGGTAGTGAAAAGAGGGAAAGGGATAACCTCTTTTCGAACCCCCCCCCCCCCCCCCGCCCCTCGTGGTTAACCGTCGAAGTGGCTGGGGGGTTCCGAACTCGATGGTTTGCTTAGATCACCACCATTGGATCTTACCCACTTTTTAGTACATAACGACAAAAATTCATTTAAAAAAAATTTCATTACAACAAATTAATCATGTTTAAATGGTGTGATTAAACTAATTAAATAAATTTATTAAAAAACTAATGTAAACTCACTTTA
Organism: Pinus albicaulis; assembly: GCA_034641835.2. Taxonomy (NCBI): domain Eukaryota; kingdom Viridiplantae; phylum Streptophyta; class Pinopsida; order Pinales; family Pinaceae; genus Pinus; species Pinus albicaulis. Next base: position 224,327,658 of record CM076578.1, read on the forward strand.
TCCAATTAAACTAATCGTGATTAAATGGTGCGATTAATTATTTAAACCTATTTAATTTATTTCTAATGCTGCATTTTGATTAGCAAGCATATTTTTTATTTTTTCTAAGTCTATACATCATTTTTTATTGATTTGATTGAGTGGATTTTAGAGTAGCTCACTTAATGGGGGTTTTCATTATTTTTTCATATTTTATTTCTTTCATTTTTTCCACAAATATATATATTTTTATGTCCACTTTTTCTATTTATATTTTCCTATTTTTCTGTTTTCTTTTATTTTCTATTTTTTCTTTTCTTTTCTTGGAAATAATTTTCAATATGAAATTTTATTTAGAACATATTTATACATAAATCAATAGATAATTATCAATTTATCCTATAAAATATATGACCCTAACAGTGGCTCCAATGGGGGTGACATCCTCCTTTTGAGATGTCAAGAAAAATGCAGATCAGTAGCCTTTATCCATTGGGCATGGTATCCTTATTTTGCAACTGAATTGATTCACTGTTGTTATAATAAATATGGCAGAAACTCATCATAAGCTTAGGGCCTTCTCGTCGGGCTTAAATTTGTGATGTTAGCCACCCACACTTTTAGTAGAAGAATAAAATTATATTTACAATGATCTAAATGAAAACTTATCTATTCTTGGGAAAAATAGTGTTTGAGCAGTATGCCATTGACAGATCCACCTGAAAATTCTTCTCCAGTAAATTATTTAAAAAAGAATTCATTATTACTTTGGTAGGCTTCAATTTTGTAGGGTCCTTTCCACAGACTGTCAAATTTACCATTCTTTCCATTGTCTTCATTTTTTGCATCCCACTTCAAAACTAGATCATTCAATTTAAACTCATCTGCTTTAGTCCTTTTGTCACAGGTCTTATTTATTTTTTCCTGAATTACTTTAATTTTGTTGTATACCTCCTCCCTAGATTATTGTAATTGTATGGTTTGGTTTATCCTTCTCTATAAATCATTTTCTTCTACTTGTGATTCTTGCAACAATTTTAGCATAGGAATTCCCAGGGAGTAGGAAAATGTGTATCCACTCCATATACCAATTGGAAAGGATACATTCCAATAGATTTCTTGGCGATAATTCTATCAGCCCATAGGACATTAATCAACTTCTTATGCTAGGATTTTTTATTTTCAAACAATAGATTCTTTATGATGTTGAATAAACTCTTATTATAAGACTCAAATAACCTATTCCCTTGTGGATAATAAGCACTAGAGTGTCATAAATTTATTTTATATTTGTGAAAAAACGCAATCATTCTCTTTGATTTTAAAGCAACAACATTTTTCAGTATTGATCTTATTTGGACAACCAAATCTGGAAACAATATTACCTTATAACAACTGGATGATTACAGTGTTTGTAGATTTTCTGGTTGCAATAGCCTCAATCCACTTGGTGAAGTAGTCAGTGGCTATAAAAATCCATTTATGTTGAGCTGAAGAGCATGGATGGATTTATCCAATAAAATATTGACCCCATTGCTGGAAAGGAACCTTAACCGAAATTGTCTTCAATGGCAAGGGAAAATTTTTTCTCTTACCTTCAAATATTTGGCATTGATGCCATGTGGTAAATTTCTTATGAACATCTAAAAACAGGGTAGGCTAGTAAAAACCAGCCCATAGGATTTTTTTAGCTATGGTTTTTCAGTATAAATTTCCTCCACAATGCCCTTAATGGAATTCTCGCATGAATTTGACATCCTCATCCTTCAATAAATAATTTAGAAAAATAACTCTAGCATCTTTCCAATACACATTTTGATCTAAAATAAAAAATTTCATAGCTTTTAACTTGAGAAATCTAGCTTTTGTCTTAGTTAAACTAGGAGGAGCTTGTAAATTCTGTAATGCAAAAATAATATCTGCATACCAAGGAGAGGTTGAAAAATTTTCTAATACATTTTGAGTCGCCTTCTCTTCCTATTCATCAATTGTAGCTATAAAATTTATGTCTAGTGCATGGAAATTGGACTCAGCCAATAGTTTTGCCAATCCTTGACCTTTGATGAGCTTACTAGGTTTTATCGCAATGTCATATTCTAGAATAATTGCAATCCATTTGGCTCTTTTCTCATCTGGACTAGTTTGTGTAAGGATATCTTTTACCAAAATATTTGGGAAAAATGCAATGATATGGGAATGTAGAATGTAAACTATGAATTCTTTGATTTATTTTACTAAAGAAAAGGCTTATTTCTCCATGATATTGTATTTTAATGAGGCATCCCTCAAAGTTTTTCTGAAGAAAGAAATAGGTTGTTCATATCCTTCTCTAATTTTCTGTAACAAAATTGTTGCAACGGTGTGTTCAGATGCAAAAGAAAAATCATGAAATCCATTGTAAAGCTAGGGCTAATCAACACGGGTGCTTGTGTTAATGCTTGTTTTACTTCATCAAATGATTGATTTGCATCTAGGTTCCATTTTACTCCAGTGTCTCTTCTCATCATATTAGTTATAGCCCTTAGAAGCTCAGATAAACTAGGTATAAATCTCCTTAGGAAATTTATCCTACCAATGAAATATTGCACTTCTTTTCTGTTTCTTGGGGGATCATTTTTCATAATTTCTTCAATCCTACTGGGATCAATTTTAATACCATCTTTTGAAATTATATGACCTATCAATTTTCCTTGTTCTAAACCAAACATAGATTTCTTTAGATTCAAACATATGCCATATTTCCTACATCTTTCAAAAAAAAAAATTGAAGTGATGTAAATGATCCTCATCCACTTTGGAGAAAACAGTTATGTCATCTAAATAAATCACAAATAATTTGTATCTTTCATATACAAAAGATATATCCATTTCTCTTTGGAAATTTACCCCTGCATTCATAAATCCAAAAGGAACTTGGACATACATAAATGTTCCCCAAGGTGTTGTAAAAGTTATCTTATCTCGATCATCAGGATGTACTAAAATATCGTTATAACCAGAAAAAACATCCAACAATAAAATCTGGCTTGATCCAACTACCCTTTGAAGTATATGATCCCTCTTTGGTAAGGGGTAGTTATATTTGAGAGAGAATTTTTTTAGGTTTATAAAATCGAAACACAACCTTGTTTCACTAGAATTTTTCCTCACTAGCACCAGATTTGACACCCATTTAGATAATCTGAGTGGTACTATAATCTTTGCATCGAACAATTTTTTAACCTCTTTCTCTATTAAAGGAAGTAGAATAGGATTAACTCTCCTCAATTTTTATTTAAAAGGTTTTTTTATCTTCCTTGATGGGTATGGTATGTTGAATTATGGCTTTTTCATAAACCTTTAAATATTGATATCCCCTCGAAAAGGCATTTGTATATTGTTTAAAAAAATCTATGTATTTTTTTTTCTTCGGGAGGTAATGATTCGGAGAGATTAAGAATTTTAGGATTTTCTTCAGTACCTATATTGTGATCCCCTACTTTAGATCTAGTTGGCTGAATTAAAGGATTTTTTGCTACATCCTTAAAATAAAACAATTATTCAAGTGGTACAAAACCCCTTGGAATTGTATTATTCTTTAATTGAAATATTTTGGATTCCTCAAAGTTTTCATCAGTTTGATTGAAAATGTTTCCTTCTTCATTTTCTTCCCAGTCTAGTCCTATGTCAATGTTTGTTTGTTTGACGTCAATTTCTAATTTTATGCTTTCTCTAAAAGGAATTTTGCAAGTACTTGTAGAAGTATCTAATGCATCAGCAAAAAAAAATTGATCTCTTGGAATTAATGATAGTTGATATTCTAGAAAACATTGCAAAAAATTTAAAACAATATTTCTATATGTTCTAATTCTAGGATGTTTAGTTGAATATTCACCTTTGATTTGTTTTATTATCAATTCAGAATATCCACATGAATTTAAATCTTCTTTTCTCCCATTTTTTTTAAATTTTTTTAGTCCTAATAGCAAAGCTTCATACTCAGCAATAGTATTTGTGCACTCAAAATTTAGTTTGTAAAAATTGTTGTACTAGACCGCTTATTAGAGATCCATACTCTAATACAAGCCCCTTATTTACTTACTACCCCATAAAAATCCTTTTTCCATAACCCATCGTTTTTTACTTGTTGTTATGAAAACAACTTCCAAAATATAATAAAAGAGAGATCAACATCTTAGAAATCAGCCACTTTGAGGGGGCAACCTCCTTTACATTACATAAATGAACAATTCTTGGATGACACAAATGAAAAAACCTCATTTTTATATATATTTGTCCATGGGCTCACAATATAATCCTAGCCGACCTAACAATAATAATGTAATGGCACAACAATAACAATAGTGGCTTTTATGTTGCATAATAATAACAATATGGGGGCTAGAAGGGTACAACAATAACAATAAGGGGGCTACACTAAAAACAATAAGGGACTACACTAGTAATATAAGGACCTAACATGTCCCTTTCCTTCAAAAAATTGTTGTCCTCAGTGCTTGAGTAGCTATGGATGCTTCTATATAAAATTCGCATCCTCCCATATGGAATCTTCAGTGGCTAAGTTCTTCCACTTGATGAGATACTCTGAAATTGATCGATTTCCTAGCTATCGAGTTCTTGTTTTTGTGACTGCTTTAGGTTCCAATATGATTTTTCCTTCCTCATAAAGTTCTGGAAATATTGTTTAAACAGGAAGTGTCACCTATGACCTTCTTTAAGCATGAAACATGGAAAAGTGGATGCACTCGAGAAGAAGCACGAAGCTCCAATTTGTATTCCATAATACCAATATTTTGCAACACCTTGTAAGGATCATATTACTTTAGTGATAATTTTATTATCGTTCTTAGCTTACTTGAGGGAAATTTGTTTTCATGGTTGTAGCCATAAAAATACCTAGTCTCCTACATCAAAAATTCTCTTGTTGCGATGTTAATTTGCCTATTATTTCATTCGATTTTGTGCCAAATTTAGGTTATCCTTTAAGAGTTGGAGAACTTGTCTTTGATGCTTGATATGATCTTCCACTGCTTGAATTTTAAAATTTTCTCTTAAAGATGATGTGATGGACGGTGGATGATATCCATAAAGTGCCATAAATGGGGTCATTTTTGCTGCAGTATGGAAGGAAGTGTTATACCACTTATACCACCATTCAGCCAGAGGTAACCACTTGAACCACTGTGTTTGTTTATCAGATACAAAACAACAAAGATATCATTCCAAACATTTTTTCACTATCTCAGTTTTCCAATCGGATTGTGGATGATAAGATGAGCTATGAGCTAGTTGAGTACCCAAACAAGAAAATAATTTCGTCGAAAAAATTCTTGTAAAAATGGGATCTTTGTCGCTTACAATAATCTTTCGGTTTCGATGTAGCTTTTGAATTGCTTCCATAAATGCAGTAACAATTGTACTTGCTTTAAATGGATGAGATAATGCACAAAAGTCTGCATACTTGGTAAGTCTATCAACTACCACCATGATGACACTCTTTCCTTCAGACTTAGGAAAACTTGTGATAAAATCCATTGAAACCTCCTCCCAACGTTCAGTTGGAATGGATAAAGGTTGTAGTAGACTCGGGGTCTTAATTGTCTCAACTTTATTTTGTTGGAAAACCAAACATTTTGCCACAAAATTTTGAATATCTGATTTAAGGCCATCCCAAAAAAATTATTTCTTCATCCTATGGTAAGTTTTTAAAAATCTTGAGTGTCCTCCTAAGGGAGAGGTGTGAAATTCCAAAATAATATTTTATTTTAGTTGGGAATTCCTAAAAAAATATAAGCGATATTTGTACCATAAGGAATCATTTTTACAAATTAATGTATTAGATGTACTAGGATCTTGCTGCAAATTTTGAATGAGTGTCCACAATTCTTCATCATTCTTCCATTCATCCCTTGCTCCAGTTATCCAATCTGGTTGGATAATAGAAATGGCACAAATAAATGCTTCCACCTCTTCATCCTTTCTTGAGAGTGCATCTGCAACAACATTTCACTTCCCTTTTTCGTAAATTATTTCAAATTAATAACCTAACATCTTTGTGACCCATTTTTGCTGCTCTTCTGAAGATAGTCTTTGTTCCAAAAAGTATTTAAGACTATCTTGGTTAGTTTCTACCTTGAAGTGTCTTCCCATTAGGTAGGGTCGCCAATTCTTTAGTGCACTTAGTATTGCCAACATTTCCTTCTCATAAATAGCTTTCTATAAATACTTTTATCTCATTGGATTAATTTCAAAAGTAATGGGTCTTCCTTCTTGCATTAAAACAACACCAATTCCATTTCATGAGGCATCACATTACACAATAAAGGTTTTTGTGAAGTTTTCATAGCTAAGACCGGTGCTAGGCACATTGCCTCTTTAAGATGTTCAAAGGCCTTAGTTTCTTCAGGAGTCCATGAAAATGAATCTTTCTTCAATAATGTTGTTAGAGGTGCTGCTATTCTCCCATAATTATTAAAAAACTTGTGATAATACCCTGTTAACTCAAGAAATCCTTGCAATTTATTTATGGTTGTGGGGACTTTCCATTCCTTAATGGATTTAATTTTTTTAGGGTTTACCTTAACACCCTCCTAAGATACAATATGACCCAGATATTCCACCTCTTGTACTCCAAAGACACAAATGGAGTTTTTTTCATATAATCGTTTCTCCTCCAATAGTTTGAGCACTCTCTCAACATGTTGAACATGATCCTTCCAAGACCTGTTGTATATTAGTATACCATCAAAAAATACTAACACAAGTTTTCTAAGAAAGGGTTTGAAAATCGAATTAATCGAACCTTGAAATGTAGAAGGTTCATTGGTAAGGCCAAAAGGCATGACCAAAAATTCATAATGACCCTCATAAGTTTGAAATGTTGTTTTCAAAATATCTTCAATATTCATTCTAATTTGATGATATCCTGAACGAAGATCCAAATAGGTAAAATAAATTTCTCCATGTAATTCATCCATAATTAATCAATCACAGGAATGGGAAATTTATCTTTAATAGTGATCTTATTGGGCTCCCTATAATCTGGACACATGCGCCATGATCCATTCTTCTTTTGCACCAATACTACTGGAGTATAGAAAGCCTATTTGACTAGGTTGAATTATACCATCCTCTAACATGTTTTCAATCATACATTATTTTGGCCTTTGACCACACATAACATGGAAAATTGGTCCTAGATGTAAATCATAGGGCAGAGGCAGAGAAGCAGTTACCACTAGTAAGACAAAGGCAGCAGAGAAAAAATTCAGACAGAAAAATAGCAAGGGCGGAGTCCTGAACGAGATTGGGTCAATTTGTGCACATGTTCAGGTCGAGTCATGAACATGGGCCAAGTATTCCATGAAAAAATAATAAATGACTAGGCGCAACCAAAGAAACAAGGTTAGAAAACCAAAATAAGGGAGCAGTGAGGACTATTGATCCGAGCATCGGTCAACGACGAAGATTAAAATCACAGTTGCAGAGTGAAAATGTTGCAAGACAGGCGCAAAGGGTAAAATTTAAAGATGCTGAAGTGCGATGTGAGATGGCGGTGGGACCTAGCCACCCCCCACACTCCCTTTCATTCCATTTCCCTTGAAAATCGCTAAAACCTTACCTTTTCTGCCTTTCCACTTCATTTCTCTACTTTACTTTTTTCATTGCTATATCATTGTTTCTCCTTCATTTTTTCACATCTCCTCGATTGCTATTAAAGTGGGCCAGTCCCCCTGACACGTCACCCCTTTCCCCCCCACCATCCATCATATTTCACAAACAATACAGCTTATCGTTTAGGTGCCCACAAAGGTATCTCTTTTAATTTGCGATGCGGCGTTTTTCCCCACCACAACAGCTCCGCCCCCCACTTTCCCCTGCCACATTGCTTACCTCATCCCCGAGCTTCGCACTTTGCATCCTTTAAGGTTTACCTCCATTGTTTAGTGTCAAGAGTTGCAATCTGCGGGTAGAGGTCGGGTCCCACCTTCCTCCACATCACCCTCTTCTCCCCACCCTCCATCGCAGATCACATATTATAACATTTCACATCGTCACTAAAAATTAAAACCTGCGATTTCCGATTTTAGATATATCGCATCGCATTTGTTTTAATTTGAAATCTCAATTTCACCCCATTATTTTTTTAATTTTCTGAGTACAAAAGTAATTTCTCAATGTACATTCTGCAAGATAGGTAGGATGTTTTGATTTCATACATATGGGTCGATCTTAAATGATTAAGTATCGTAGACCCTCAAGGGGAACTCTATATATAGAAGTTCTAAGATGAAAGTAGGGTTCTCAAAATTTGAAGAAATATGTTGTAGTTTTGTATGATTGTGCTCCCTGTGCTCTGAGACACATATTTGGGAGAGATGGTTGAAATTAATATGATACAACACTTTTATTTGGATTCCAGATTGAGCAATGAGTAGCATGTATATAGTTTCTTTTGTTATCAGTAATCTCATTTTTATGTATAATCACCTTTCATGCTCTGCTGCTATGATGGTTCGTGTAATGTAACTGCTAGTAGTATGCAAATTTTTCCATGAATTCATGTTTGTATAATGCTCAGGTGTTAACACTTATGTATTAATCTTGCTGCATGCCCTTAATTCACGCTCCATGAACCTCTGTTGTTGTCCATATCTCATTCATATCTCTTTCCTCTGAGTTCACAGGGTATAGATTCTTAATCTTCCTAAGCCTGTCTCTGGTGGGTTCCTTCTCAGTTCTTTCTCAATGCCCCCTTCATACTTTAAAACATATGCTCATTGTTTTATACTTGGCCCATTTAAAATCCATCAAGCCTCACAACCTCTTGAGCCCTCTAACAATTTAGGGAATTCACATGAATCAAATCCAATGTTTTCTACATCCATGAACCACCAAAACCATTGTTCTCTTATTCCATATTTTGTCAGATGCATTTATACAATTTTCCACATTTGACCTATGATTTTAAGATTCCCTAGGCACCGGCATTTTTCAACTCAAGGCTATCTCTAGGAGCTACAACACATTCAATTTGGCTCTTTTGGACATAAGAATATCTGTAAGGCATCATGATTGGAGGAACACTTCATGTAATCAAAGGAATAACATGATCATGATCACGAATAGGTGGGAGTACTTTGGGAGTTTCAAACACCTTGGAATGATTCTCCAATACATTTTGGAGATATGGAGAAATAGATGATTTGATGTTGGAACTTCTAGTGAGAAGAATTGTGCAATTACGCCTCTTTGTTCTTTCTTCACAATATTTGTTATGGCATTAGATATTATTATTTTTCTTGGCTTCCCTTCGATACCCCGTAATTCAACTTCCTTTCCTTTTGAAAAAAAATTCAAGAAAATTTCTTTAAAATTAAAAGCTACCATACCTAGATATTGTAACCATTGTAGTCTTAGTACAACATTAGCAGCTCCCATTAGAATGGAAAACATTGGACTATTCAATACATATTCCCCCATGGTTAGCTTGATATTATGGAATTTTCTAGAGAAATTTATAGTTCCTCCATTTGAAACCATCACTTGAAACTCTCATGCTAGGTATAGGAAGCAATTCAATTCCTTGGCTACCTTACAATGAGTAAAATTATGGGTACTACTCGAATCAATCAACACTATTACATTTTTTTTCTTGATATGCCCTTCTATCTTGAGAGTTTGAGGAGTGGTAATTCCTGTCAATTCATTATAGGATATGGTTAGACTCATTTCTTCTTTATCTAGGGTTGTTTCCTGGTGTATATCCTCTTCATTTGAAGTGTCTTGTTCATTTTCTTCCTCCTCTTCAAAATCAATGTAAAATCATTTCTTCTCAACACACTTATGACCTTTAGAGCATTTTCTATCATAACTATAGCAAATCGCTTTTGCTCTTTTTTCTTCCAATTTTTGTGGTGTCAAACTTGTAGGTTGTGATTGTATAGGAGTAGCAACACTTCCATATTTATAGATGTGTGGTAGGTTTCCCTGTCTCCATAATTTTACATTCAATTTTTCTTGCCAGTGTGAATTCATTCTCCAATGAATCAGGTTCCTAAAAGAGAACGTCATGCTGGATGTTATCATTTAAAGTCCCTATGAATACATCAATCATGTGTTCCTATGGAATATCAGTTACCCTTATATTCAATTTTTAGAAGTCCTCAATGTGATCCACCATTAAACCCTTTTGTTTGAGATTTATCAATTCGCTAAAGAAGGTGTTGTTCTTTGTATACTCATAATGTGTTATCATTTCCTCTGTAAACATTTACCAAATGACAATTTTCTTACAAGAGCAAAGACATAGATACCATACAAATGTATTTTTTCTAAATATAAAGTTTCAATGCGAACCTTTTGTGTGTTTTGCACATTATGGAGATCAAAATATTTCTCCATCTACAGTATCCATGTTGCGGGATACTTGCCATCAAACTTCCTCATATCAATATTTCAAATATGGTGGGTCTTCAAAACAAAATTATATTTTATGAAGTCACGATTAAAATTTATTTTTTTCTCATCATGAGTTTCCCCTACTATGTTTTCGCAATTAGGAATAATTTCTTGTATCAACTTTGTCAAACCTTCCTTCAAAGCTTCCATGTCTTCTTTTAGATCATTATTAATTTCTTCCATGTTGTCTTTCATTTTTTATTCGATGTCATCCATATTATATTCCATGCCATTCTTCAAACCATCCATCTTAGCTTCCAAAACTTTCTTCAAACCATCCATATTAGCTTCCACACCTTTCTTCAAAACATCCATTTCATTTTTTGTTGCTCTTTGCGAGAGAAAAATTTGTTGCACTTGATCTTGTAATTTTGATATATCATGTTGCACTTATTCCTCTTCATGAGTCATATTAGAGCATTCTCAGGGCTTACTAGGTGTTGAATTATTTTTAGGGGGGATTTTAGAACCCAATACCAATATCTATGCTTCAATATGCCCTTGGAATCACTTCAAACTGATTTTTCAAACAAGACTTGTGCAATTTGAAAAAAAATACATAGATTTTTCTTTCTTTTGAGGAGCTCAATATTGAAACTAATGCATCTCTATAATTTCGGATCCCTGAGATTTTATCTTTAATCCTTTAGTATCCCTCTGAATCTTCTTTCCAATTCCACAGTTCTTACCTGATTTTTATTCTTCAAGACAAAGTTATGCCCAATCTTCCCATTGACCTAATTATATACTAGTTTAATAGAGAGAATTTTTATGGCGTGCCACGTGTCACTATTTCCTCCTTCAACTCTAAAATTGATGCACATAAAACTACAGTCTATGTACTTTTGGTCATTTTTAATAGAATTCCAATTTGATGTTTAGAGAGACAGTTATGAAAATTTTCCCAAGTTCACCTCTTTGAGATGAACTTCAGGAGTATGTAAAAACCCTAACTTCCACAGATCATATCTCTGAAAATATTGCAAATCAAGATCTGAAATTTTTACAGGAAGTCCTCATGATTTCTTCACAAATGGGTTTTTTTATAGCTTTTGAACCTTCGTAGAAAAAAAGTTATAGTGAAAATTCCATGATGACCTATTTGAAGCAGCAAAACCCTAGAATCCAAAGCTCTAATACCAAATGTTATGAAACCAGCTCCAAAAATAGAAGAAAAGAGAGATCAACACCTTAGAAATCAGCCACCTCGAGGGGGAAACCTCCTTTACATTACATAAATGAACAATTCTTGGATGATAGAAATGGAAAAAACTCTTTTCTATATATAGGAGTCCATGGGGTCACAATATAATCCTAGTCGACCTAACAATAATAATGTAAGGGCACAATGATAATAATAGTGGCTTTTATGGGGAAAAATAATAACAATATGGGGGCTACAGGGGTACAACAATAACAATAAGGGGGCTACACTAACAACAATAAGGGACTACACTATAAATATAGGGACCTAACACTTGTTCTTGAGTTTCCATTTGTTCTTCTTTAACATCCTTCTCTTCTAATTTGATGTCTACACCTTGATCTTCTTTTTCCAAACAAATATCATTGTGTAAGATAAAAGAACCAATATATTAATGCATAGAGTAGACAGAATAATTATTGGGTTTATCCTGGCCACTCACCATATATTATATTAAGGTATCCCTATATAATATTCTTTTTTGGCCAAAAACAGGAATTGTTTCATATGTCATATTCAATTGTAAGGTACCTTGTAACTTTTCTCCTTGTGATATTGACAAGAGAATGGCATACTTAATTAGGAGGAATATCAGCCACAACAATATCCATCACTAAACATTGTGCTAGTATTTGAGTGAGAGTAACACATAAATATTTGATTAATCCCAAGAGTTTTACTCTATTCAAATCAAAGGAGTAAAGGTATTTATAAAGTTTTGTTATATCTAAACCCAATTTTTCCATGATTTCTTTTGGCATAATATTCTACGAGGAACCTGAATCTAAAATGGCATTATGTAGAATAAAGTCATGGATGTTAATACTAACAAAAAATGGAGGAACACTGCCATCTTGTGGAATACCATCTACTCCAAGTCTGAATAGAAATTTGGGCTAATCATCAGTTACATTAACATTGTCAGTTCCTTTTTCAATTTTATTGCCTTTACAACTTGACTTATATAGACAACCTTTTTTACTAATTCAAGCAATGGAACTTGGATTTTGACTTTTTAAAGCTCATTTTCAATATCAAAAGAGGTTTGATACTTTTGCACATCCTTAATACTTACCTCTTGTTTTTTAGAAGTTTCTTTTTGAGGGGATTCTTTCTGTTTGACTTCCTTTGTTTGACTAGTAGAAGGTATATCAGTGGGTGACTTTTTCGGAGGGTTTGTTGCTGTTTTTTTTGTTCTTAGGCTATATTGCTTATGTTCTTCCATATTAAAATTTTTATATCCTTGTTAATAATCTGGTGATTTTGTAGGTATATCCTCTGGCAATGAAGATTGAAATGAGTATGGTTCTTATTTTGTTAGATAAAAAAGGTATGCTTCACATTCTCCAAAAATATTTATTTGATATTCGTCTAGTTCTTGCATAGTTTCTAATTCTTCTTCACCAAAATTTTCTTGGAAAGGGGGTTTGATCTATTGTTGATCAGCTTTCCCTCTTTGTTCTCTTTGTTTAATCTAATGTTTTGGTCTTCTAAAATTTGGATTTCGAATTTGAGTTCCCCCTTGAGGTTCCCTAGGAGGTGTTCTATCTGCCACAATCATTCTCTCCATCATTTTTTCCATAGTTATAACTAGACTACCTAGTTTTAATTATGATGAAGAATAAGGTTCCTCTTTGATAGTGACCCTTATTTCAGTTCTTAACTTAGCTATTTTGGCTAATAAATTAGCCTCTACACTAACATAATTTATTTTCATCTCTTCAATTGTATTTGGGTTTCTTTCTCTCAACTGATAATCGATATCTTCCAAATTATTCTGAAAAAATGGATTAGGGAAAATCCAGGTGGGGTTTTTATTGCAGTCGAGATAGAGGTGTAAAAATTGTTAAATCTAGTGCAGTAATCTTGGACAATGTCATTTGGGTCCCTCTTTAAACCTTCATATATTTCAAGAATTTGGAGGGGGTTCTTTTTAACTTCCCACCTAGCAAGAAAAATTTGATGGAACTGTTGCAGATCTATAATACTTCCAACTGGTAATTATCTATACCATTTCTTTACTTCTCCCATTAAAATTCATACAAACAACCTCATTTTCACATCATCAAAATATAATTCTTATATATCAAAGAATTAATTTATTCTATCAATGTGTTGTTGTGTTGTTATAGGACCTGTACCAACAAATTGTGGTATTATGAGTGCATAATTTTGTGGCAAGTCATGCAATGGTGCTTGCAATGCCAAAGGAGCATATCATTAAGCCATTTTTGGAATATGGGTTGTGGATTATTTTACAGTAGGATTTGATGAAGGAGGTGGAGGGGTTGTAGAAGAATATGGGAATATTGTAGTATGTACAATTGGTATGTTATGAATAGGAGTTGAAGTTGAAAAAGGGGTGGGTGAAAATGGAGTTATAGATGAAGGTGGAATAAATGAAGGAATTGGAAATGAAGAAGATGTAATAACATAAGGGTGTTGATCAACACCTTCAATGGTTCTATTTAATATTTTAACTAGTTCTTAAAATTCTCCAAACTTCTTTAACACATCTTTATCAGATTGTGAATAATGTGACTTTTGGACTGTACGAAAAGGTTTCAATTGACCTTCATCCAAAATAGTTTCAGGTGTGAAACTTTCATATTTATATCTAAAAAGACTATTCTCAAACTGAAATTCAAACTGAATATCTTTGATTTTCACAATACTTTCTAGCAAATAATTTGTTCTTGATAATGAGCTATTACTAGCTTGACTTTCTATGGGATTCTTTTCCCTTAACGGCTTTTCAGGATCTTCAATAGTTTTTGGAGAGTTAGGATCTATATTAGATCTGGTATATATTATTTTGGGAGACATATCTTCTTATTATATTATTCTTAATATAATGGTATTCACAAAGAGGAATATACAAGTTTTAGGTGAGGGATTTCCAGCCTTTAGATTTCTATTTCACTTTCACTTACAAGGAAATAGTACTTAGTGACTTTGGACTTAGATTTTTCAGGGGGGGAAACCCTTTTTGTGTGGCTCGTTTCCCTAGTATGGCCACCAATACATTATCACTCCGTAAATTCCCAAGGATGCAGAGGAAATTGAGAGGTAACCACAAAACCACTTGTAAATCTAGGATCTAGCCCTTCTAACTTCAGAGAGATATATCTCTTTATGATTTAGGTTTTTTGATTAAAGGTATTAGGCTAGTTATTGAGTTCAAAGGTTGATTTTTGAAATATGTGGTTGAAACTTCAAGAATAATCCATTGGGAAATGGAGTCATAAAACTTAAGTAAATCGAGTGCAAAAATAACAGATGAAGTGTAGTGGGGAAAGGTAGGCAGACTATTGGATATTTGGAGGTTTGTGAGGTGAATTGGAGGAAAATATTTAGATTCAATTAAACATAGAGCATTTAAAAATGAATTCTATATTTAATTTCAGTTTGAAAAAACAAATATTGTTTATAAGCCAAAGAATATTGTAATTAAGCAAATCTAGCCCTTAATTTTCTTTAAACAATATATATAAGAAGATAATATGGAAAAACATAGAAATAGCAATTACATAAGAGGAAAAACATCACCAATTCGTCTAACACATGAATCCAGGAACAATTTTTTATTACTAAAAATGATCACTTTTAGCTCAATGAACAACTTTACATCAAGAAAACTTATTTATTCATACAAGCCCCAACCCATTATACTTGGATTTATGAATTATTTATACAATATTAATAAAATATTAAGATTTATTAAAAAATATGTCAAATTTTTTTTATAAAATTAGTACAAAAATATAGGAAAATTAAAACTACTGAAGTTGTTCACACTATCTTCGAGGACTTCTGGTGATGACTAGGCCTGAAAAACTGATTATCTATTGTTGAAGATGTAAAACTGTTTTTTACTCAAAATTTGACGCAACTTATCCCATATATTATCATATGGGATGGAGAATTTAATTAACTTATTGTAAGTTTCATTTACCTCAATATATTTCTGGAAAGTTGGTTTGGTTAGAAACAAATTTCTTATTTCATATTTAATGAGCAGGTTGAATTTCAAACACTCCATGAAGGCTTTTCTTGTAATGGTTCCTTTGACGATGGAAAATTTTGACTTATCCTTGGCTATGGTGTACAATTTTTGTTGATAATTCTCCAAATTGACTAACTTATCTCGAATTCCTTTTAGCCCTCACAACCCCTTTTTATGTAACACATTGAACAATTTGTGAAATTTCTGTATGTTGGCCTCAAAGTTATGGAATTTATTTTCTAATTAAAACATCAAATTATTTTTGATAGGAATATTTTGAATTCATTAATGGTTAATGTCCTATCTGCAATCTCAAATTCCTCTATTTCATCCTTATTTTTTGAATTTAGGACCTTGATCAATGTATTGGTATCACCTCGCATCTGTCCTAAATCATCTTTCACCTTTTCAATTTTCTCCTATGATCTATGTGCTAGTTCCTCCTGCTAACAAATTATCTCAATAGAGGGCTGGATTTTAGTGATAGCTTCATTTATTTCAACCCATATATTTTCCTTAGCCTGTGCAAGTGTTTGAGCCATAGAATACTCATTTTCTATCTTTTCAATTCTTTGGGTGAGTTTGTGACTCTTTTGAAGCTCTGCTACATATGTATTGTCAATTTTTAACTTTTGTTCCTAAATTTTTTTAAGTTTAGCTTTCAGGTTTTCAATTTCCTTCCCTCTGATGGACAGGTCTTCCATGGCTCTGATTAATTTTCCTAATGCATATTTAGATTGTACCCCTGTTGTGATGGCCGAAGAAGTGGATGCTTATGTTTCTGATGTACCAGTAATGGGAATTATACTTGCAATAGAAATTGTTGTGAGTGGAATGATAGTTAGCTGAGAGGATTGTTCCTTTTCATTTAACATCTTCTCCATATCAATCTCCATTTGTTTAATTTGACTATTTTTTTCAATGATTATCTTGAACATACTTCTTTTTCTTTCGCCAAGTGTCAAACTTATTTTTCTTAAGGATATTTAGTGGATGGAAGCCTTAGTTTCTTCCTTAATGCTACAATATATGCATTCTTTCTTTTAACCATTTCTTCAACGACCTTTACATATTTAGGATCATATCCCAGTTTTATCACTAGATCCTCCAAATATTTAATTTTTATATCTTTAGCCAAAGAGGATATCTTCTCAAGTTTTAACTAAGACTGGATGTTGTTGACTGAAGCTTGTAATTTGGAAGTTTTCATTGTAGTGTTTTTCAAAGTTGCATATAGCATCTCACCTAATTTGTTGTACATGTCCATTTGATCAATGGAAAGAATCTGATCAGCATTGAAGGAAAAGATGTACTTCTTTTAGTCATTCGCAGTTTTGATAAAAGGAATTGCTACTTGGAGGAAAGAAATAAGCATCTATCCTTTATCTATGTCAAAGGAAGAGAAAATCCTATGTTGTGAGGTTGTTGTCTATTTCCAAAAATTTGTATAATTTTTATCCCTTAGCATCTCATTTTTCTTCTTAATCTCTTTGTACTTTACAAATATGTTTGGTTCAGCCTAGTCATGAACCAATTTTGATGTATGAGATGTGTTTAGAGGATCTTAGGAGACTGAGGAGGATGGATATCCTTTAAAAATGTCTTCAGTTCCTAGGAAAATAGAAGCACAAGAACCAGTTATAACTATAGTAGATTGTACATCATCTTGATTTAGAAAATTTGATTCTAGATTGATCTTCTACTTCTTATGGATTTGGAATTATTTCGCTCCAATATCCGTGATTGAAGGGGAAACATATTTCCTTGGCCTCTTGTCCTATTTCTCTTTTGGTTCTGGAGTCTGTGAAATAATCGTAGATATTACCTGCTCTTCTACTTCCTGTGAATTATTCCTCTCCCATTGATCTTGATTCATAAACTTTTCTATCTCAGACCTTGTTGTGTGAGTATAAGGAGTATAATTTTGTTCTAATATGAGTTTTGTACTAATTCCAAAGGGGTCATATGACAAGGTGAAGTTGAGTTTGAATTTTATTTTATTTAGGAGGAAATCAGCTTCCTTGCCTCCTACCCTTGTGTTGGAAATAAAGTGTCCAACCTGTGTTTTGATTTTAAATTGGGACTTCTTCTATGCTACAAAAAAATGTAGATCATCCATATTAATTTAATCATCTGTCTAGTATACTCTAATGAAAATACCCTCATAGGGAAAAACTTAGGTAACCTGTCTAGAGGAAATTCACATCCATACTCTCTGATTTCACTCTAGTTTTCGTATAGGTACTAGTCACTCTTAGTCTACTGAAGAAGATGCAGAAATATATGTATCCCTGACATTTTCCTTGGTTCAAAATCACTATCCAACAAGCAAGAAGTTGTATAGAAGATTTTTTCAACATATTCATTGTAGGTAAATTCATTGGTATGCTCCATTACCAAGGAATTCCAATGAATCACAAATTGGGCATCTCCTTGCTCATTCGATTTCCGTAATGTTAACTGAAACTATTTTGCTTGATGGAATAAAAATAAACACACTAAAACTGAAATATGCTTGAAACTCCCTTCTCTGGAAAACTTTAGGAATTTTTCATGAATATAATTTTCTAATAACTCACTGTAGTTGAAGATAATTAAGGGGTTTCCATTCTTTGTGAAAATTCACAAAAATCCCATGATGGCTTCATCAACACACTGATCGGATTGATAGCCTAGTAAACAAGAAAATATGGAGATGATTTTCTTTTTCATTTCAGGGATTATGGAGGATGGATAAGGAGGAAGTTTATTAGGTAATTGGGCATCCTCAGGTTCGTGTAGAGATCCATGAGGGACTCTTCTGAGAATGGTTTCAGAGAGTCAATATTTGGAATTTGTAACATTTGATTTATTGACTCAGGAATTTCTAACATTTGATTTATTGACTCAGGAATTTGTAACATTTGATTTATTTCCTCAGGGGTTATGGTGAAAAAAATGTCACCATTATGGGCTACAATTTCCCTCTGACTAGGGATATATCTAGAATGACACCATGCCACAAAATTAGGAAAGTGATGGGTTTAGGGAAATATGAATCAGGGTAGGAAGGAGTCTCACAACCCCAATTCATCATTGTAATCAAATAAGTTTAGCTTTAACCAGTTATGAAGTTCATAAAGATTGAACTCACAACTGGTTTCAATAATTTTATATTCCTAATCTACTAGGGGCATGTGGTCTTGGTCTATGATAGGAGGTATCATGGGAGTTTCATTTGTTTTCTTAGATTTTCCTTTAGGGGCCATGTTGAAAAAGAAAAGAACAAAATTACGGTAATTACTTGGGAAATATATCAACTGAAGGTTGATGGCTTAATAATTGTGGATATGGCAAGTGATCTTGATGACTGGATGTTGTACAAGGTTTGGTTTTGTTGATTAGGGTCGTGATGATAGGTTTAGCCACTGACTGGTTCACCGTGGTAAATTTGCGTTATCAATAGTATGTAAGAGGGTCCACCAGAATGGGAGAATGGTCAATTTATATAGGAATGGCTTACCTTTGGGGTTATATAAATTAAAGGAGTGCATCCATTTATTGGGGTAACGGATAGGCCACATGGCAGGACTAGGTTGGATGAGGAGTGGGAAGGATGTAAAGGTAGAGGGAGAGGGGATGAGTGGTACATATTACATGGTGATAGGGTAGTGGAGGTATGGGAATACATGGCGGAAGAGGGATGGAGTAGGGAGAATGAAGTTAACAACTACTTTTTGGTAGAGGAATAGCGGATTTTCAAGGGGGGGTGGGTGGGGTACAAAAAGGGTGAGAGGGCGCCACGTACTGAAAAGAGGGAAAGGGAAAACTCGATTTTCGAACCCCCCCCCCCCTTTGGTTAACCATCGAAGGGGATGGGGGGTTCTAAACCTGATGGCTCACCATTGGATCAGGTGGGTTAGGTCACCACTTTTAGATCTTTCCCACAGTTTATTACATAATGACAAAATGTCGTTTAAAAAAAAACTTTATTACAACAAATTAATCATGTCTAAATGGTGTGACTAAACTAATTAATTTTTTTGTTAAAAACTAATGTAAAAACACTTTATCCAACTAAAATAATCACACATGAATGATATGATTAATTATTTAGACCTATTTAATTTATTTCTAATGTTGCATTCTGACTAGCAAACGTATTTTTTATCTTTTTTAAGTCTATACATGATTTTTTAATTTTTTTTATTGAGTGGAATTTATATTAGCCCACTTAATGGGGTTGTTTCATTATTTTTTCATATTTCTATTTCTTTCATTTTTTCCACAAATATATATTTTTTATGTGCCCTTTTTCTTTTTCTATTTTTTCTTTTTTCTTTTCTTTTCTTGGAAATAATTTGCAAGATGAAATATTATTTACAACATATGTATACACAAATAAATAGATAGTTATCAATTTATCCTATAAAATATAGGAACCTAACACCTTCTAGTCATTTCTTTACAAATTCTCTAGAAAGCTCTTCGAAACTTCTCTCAAACATACATCAACACTCCTATCTCACAATTGGTCACAAATTCTCAAACTAAGTTCTCCAGATAGAAAAGTGTAAAATGTGGAGTGGGACATAGCTTTTATAGAGAATTTGAATTTTGAACCTCATGATAACTTATATATTTTTTATTTAACGTAGATATGGCACTAGATACGACCAGCTATGCTTCATAAATGTCTTTCCCTCGCACCTCTTAACGACAATTTTCATTTAACAAAAAAGTTTTCCTTCCAATGGTCATATTTTCAGTTATCTTCAACGCGTCCCTTTCTATGTCGCGGAAATCCTTCATTCGTTACAATTATTTCAGACTTTGAGACACTCTTGAATATCATGTAGTAATATTCCTTTGAATAAATCCCTTTTTCAGAGTAGTTTATAGTCTAGCCCCACATTCAACTGCAAATGGCACTAATATTGTTCTCCTTTTGTTTTCCAGTATGAAGCTCCAGGGACATACATTTCGCTATATACCTTCAATCTACTACCATTCACTCATCCCGGTATCAGATTCCCATCTAAATTCACGAGTTTAATTACACCACCATCAGAAATGCGCTTGATGATATACGGTCCTAAACAATGTGTTTTAAATATTCCTAGGAACTTCATGAATTTGTTGTCATATAAAAGTACAAGATCTCCTTCCTAGAGTGTCTTATGATTTATGTGAATGTCATGTCATGCTTTCTCCCTTTATTTTTGCACTTTTTTATGAGAACCTTCTATAAACATATATTCTTCCAAAGAAAGAAATTATTCCATCCTTTCTTCCATTATATCAAAGTTGTCCATAAATTTGAAGGTTGAAATTCTCCAACTTGGCACAATGTATTCCATAGGCATGACTGCTTCGTGTCCATATACCAACCTAAAAGGTGTATGGCCTGTCATTTTCTTGCATGTTGTCCTATATGCCCACAACACTACTAGAATTCTTAGATCCTAGTCATTTTTATGCATATTTCACACTTTTGTGAGTGCATTTTTCAGAATTGTATTGAAGGCTTCGACTGTCATATTCACTTGAAAATGATATGGGGTACTTTTTTTATTGTATACTTGGAATTATTCAATCAACGCCTCAATATTCTTATGCAATAAATTTTAACGTCGGTCACTCATCAATATCTTTGGACACCCAAATATGGACAAAATATATTCAAATATGAACTTCGCAGTGGTATCTGCACTAAAATCTTTCACTAGTTGTGCCTCGGCCCACATCTTTATATAATCAATTGCAGTGATTATGTATCTTTTGTCAGCCTTATTTCTTGGTGGATTAATAGGTTTAACAAAGTCAATAGCCCATTTTTAAAATTATTTCCATGTCACTTGTGGATTTAATGGAATTTTGTCTCTTATAGATGGCTTCATGTTCCTTTCCATAAATCACATGCTCGATAAAACTCTTTTGCATCATTATGTACCATGGGCCACCATAACTCATGTCACAAGATTTTCTGCATAGTGGCCTTTCCTGCATAATATCCTCCTGTGACTCCTCCATGAGATTCTTTCAGGATAATTTGACTTTCATGTTTAGGGATGTATCTGCGCAGTATTTCATCCATTCCCATTTTGTACAAGTGTCCTACAATCAACGATAAATTTTTGCTTTGACTACCATATCCTTCTTTTTCTACGTAGTGTACTCCGAAGGAGCCATTCATGTGGCCAGAAACTGAATAATATTCGTGAAGTGATCATCTGTGACCCTGATTTTGAATAACTGCACATCGAGCCGATTATCCTTGATACTTATGGGTTCTTGTCTTGTCTCCAACCTTGATAGATGATCACGTCTAGCATTCAATATTATTGGTTTCATTACAACCTCGAAGTCATACTCCTGTAACAATAACAACCATCAACAGATTTTTCCTCCTAAAAAAATCTTGTTCACCAAATATTCTAGCGTGGAGTGATCAGTGAACATCTTGAAATGTGATCCCAACAAGTAGTGTTTGAAATTATATAATGCATAGATGATAGATAACCCTTCTCTTTTTGTTGTAGTATAATTATTTTCCACCTTGGACAATTTTCTTGTTGCAAAATCTATGGGGTGATCAATTTATCCTGCTCCTGGTTGTGCTAGTATTATACCCAACACTATGCAAAATGCATTAACATGTACATAAAAGTCCTTATTCCAGCCCAGGAAAACCATAATAGGCGTAGTCACTATTCTATCCTTTAGTATGTCAAAGCTCTTATGGCATTCTTCATCCCATTGAAAAGTGACATCTTTATTCAATAACTTCTCTGTCTGCGTAGTTATCTCTGGATGCTCGTTAATAAAATTTATGTAGTAGCCAGTGTGTCCAAGTTTCGTGCATAATTGTCTCACTTTCTTAGGTGGATCCAAGTCTACAATAAATTCTATCTTTGTGGGATCCACCATTAATCCTTTCTTACAAACCACATGGACCAACAGGATGCCAAATGGTATGCAAAAGATACACGTCTTCAAATTTAAAGATATTTGATATTTCCTACATGTATCTAGCATCAACCTCAAGCTCACAACATGATTTTTCAATAGCCCAAAGACTATCCAGTC